>MU007121.1:0-92817 GCA_010583015.1 Tothia fuscella
CTTGGTTATCTGGCTTTACAGATGCATCACTCTCGGGCGTCGCATGGTTCGAACAGCCAGTGATTTTACACATTGCCATGGTGATTGATTGGAGGGGAGTTTGTGGAATATACAGATACGTATATGAAATAGTAATGGGTGAGGTACTTGAGATGATGGTGATGATGGTGGTGATGGTGAGACTGGAGATGAAGAAGACATGAAAGAACGGGAATTGTAGAGCCGTTTTATACCAAAGATTTTGACATTGGCTTGATCAAGTCCAACTCTTCGAACCGAGCTGAAGTGTGATATGCGTGGTATGTTTGCCGCTTGATAAGAGAATGACTGTCTCTCATCCAGTCAATTGCCTTATGATAAGTAGGGCACAGCTTATCGTGGATATTGACACCATCCTCTAGCTGTTCTAGGGCTTGGTATATAGCCTTAAGAATATTTTCGATGGTTCTACGCAGGATATTGAGTTGTTGAATGAGTGCGATTGGGGGGTTTTCAGTTGGAGGAGGCTGTGACTGCGCGGTTAATGTCTATCATATGCAAAGTTTAAGGTGCTTACTTTTACTAGACTGAGCGCCAGTAGTCTTGATTTGGGTAGCTTGACTAGCGTCTGATCTGTTGAATCATAATAATGGACATCTTCTAATGTACCGAATCTGACTTTGGGTTTCCGTCTCGGCCTTCCATAAGATCCTTGCATCGGCTGAGATTGGAGAAGCTGTATTCTTTGCATCGGCTGAAAGTGGGGAAGCCGTAAAGATCTTTCCACCGACTGATATTGGGGAAGCTGTGAAGATCCACTTTGCATCGGCAGAAGTTGGGGAAGCTGTATTCTGTGGATCAGTGCCTGCCTGCATTCGCAGAGTACAGACTAGCACTTACCAAGATACTTCGAGACGTGCTAGGAGTATAAGTGAGATATATAGAAGGTTCTGCATATGGATTGGCAATGTAGTTGCCGTCTTCGTCAACGAATCGGACTCCCGGCTTTGGAGTAGGCCCGCGCGGCATTTTTGCGATAGTTGTTGCAAAAGACGGTGGTGTGGTAGTTGAGGCAGAAAAAGAGTTTTTGTGTTAGAATAACCACGCCGTTGGTACCGAACCATTGTAAATGGCCTCATTTTACGGCGACGTTTTTTGGATATGGATTGGTACCATACAATCCTCTTCAATGCCTGTCTCAAGGAGTATAAGATTTTGCAGAAACCTCTGCTTTGAAATGGAATGAAAAGTGTGCTGCAACAACGAGTGATAGTGTTAAGATCAGAACTTCATCGCAGAAAAGCAACCAGGAAACATGCTGGGAATATCTCACACTTCGAATCTGACGAGACAGAACACTCCTGCCTATCCGCAAAGCAAGTTACAGAGCAAAGACCGTCAAGAGCCGACTCCCTCGCACCTCCTGTGGAGCACTCCTCCCTGTACTTGGTCTCCAAAACGCACCACGAACTCTATACCCATATCGAACAAGCCGATCAAAAAACACTCCCATTACGCACTTCCAAGCTCTTATGCCTCCAAACTCAATCAAGACACGTCGCCATTAAAGACAACCACGACAAAAGACTTCCTCGCAAATGCCGATCAACTGGAGCAAGGCATGTGGCTGTGGGGCCCTAGAGATGAGGAGTTGCACAATATGATCGCGAACAAGAGAGGAAGAAATGTGATGATGGGTGTTCCTATCATTTGTATGTCGATATTGACGGTTATTGCCGGAGTAGGTCTGTTTCTGAAAGGCTCGGTTAGTATGCTCGTTGCGGTTGTGGCCTAATCGAAGATGGCTTTTGGCTCTTTTGGGGGTTTCTGACAACTAGACGGGTGCAGAGAGGGGCCAGGTTGAAGCTTATCAAGTCTTTGGAGTGCCGATAGACCAAAACTGAGATAATGTATGCCTTGGATAGCGTATAAGGAGATGGGCAATGAAGACTGTTACTTTTATCGTAACGGGAGTTGGCTTCTAGAGACCTGTCTTTTCATAACCCAACGTTTTAAGTCTGCCTTCATCTCGGATTCAGATCAGTCTCAATATCGGAAGTGGTAAGACAAGACATCTGAGTTGCACATATCAGTGTACTAATAAAGCTGAAGCTTCGTGGGATGTAAATTTTCTGCGCAAAACATCTTGTTATCACGACCGGGAGAGGAACAAGCTTTTCGGACCATGTAACAATGAATGTTGAGGATGGATTTCATGCTGGACATGAAATCAAGCAGCGAGGTAGACGTCACGTCCCAGCTTCCTTAAGAGGCAATCGCAAGACGGGGTATCACATTTCGTGGAGATGGCAGGCAGCTCATAAGCAGGAACAAATCGATGTATTATGCTTAAAACCGGATTCCAATAACCCAAAAGTAGTACAAGTTTCCGTAATGAAAGAATCGTGATTTCGTGAGAATATATACGTCGCGTGGGGTGAAACATCTGATCGCCAAGCTGCAACTGCGCTTGTTCCCGAGAAATTGGAGCCGCGTCCGAACGTAGCCTCGTAAGTGCTTCTCCGCAGAGATTACTCTTCTCACCTCATTTCTCTACTCCATTGATTTGTACTATTCGTAGTGATCATTCGGGTACGGTATGGGCAGGTGTTGACATAGCGACTTTCATTCTCATGGTGTATTCCCGCTAAGACGGTAATGGGCGACTTGCAATACCTCCTTCTATTTGCAGTATAGCAGTATAGAGGGACGAGTCGTTATTTGGGTGCAATCCAATTTGCACCATATCCGCAAGAAATTTGGGCCGTTGAGGACCTTTTTGGGGAGCTCACTGCTGAGGCGCCTTCTTATTCATTGTTAGTTGCGTAAGAGGCTCTAAACACCTATTGTTCCACAGCATATTGACCAACAAATCTAGAATTTGGCAAATCGTAATCTACAAGAATTAAGCAGCGAGATTAATTCGCGGAACACCCATTGTTATAAACTGTCTCTTGGGATTCGCTCAACTCTTCCGGTATTTGAGTCTCGCCTTGCGCCTCTACGTTTGGGCCTCACGCACCACGATACAAGCCCCACTGCAACACAACCTGAAGTACTAGGAATGGCCGACGGCAAGGAGAACGGCGTTGCCCATGCAAATGGAACAGATATACTCACGGTCACAGAAACACAATTCGAAGCAGTGGTTAGTACTATGCAAATGCTGATCTTCGTGTTTCTTTCGTTAATCTTGTCACCGTAAAGATACCCCAAATCTTTGAAGATGTGCTTGAGAATCTCATACGAGATACAATCATGGAGGTGCACCGCTCAGAGAAAATGCTTCGTATGACGTCCATAGCTGTGCAAGCGGAACGTATAGCCCTCCAAGCGACTGGAGCTCCTCCTACCCCTACCATCGCAAATCCAGGCAATAACAAACCTCTCCCGCCGGTCGTTCAAGCCCCTCAGATCACAATAGCTGTCCCAGGTGGACAGTACGAGAATGGCAAGGTCTTTCTCAAGGGCAACCCACTCAAACAGGTCAAAGACATATACTGCCCTCACTGTAAATTACCACGTCTACTCTTCCCAGCAACCGGTGTTGGATCGAGATTACCAGATGATCCAAATCAGCAATACTGCACGTTACATCCTTTCATACAAAAACCTGGGCACGATATATACGGGAATCCTTTCCCGATCGATCAGACGAATAAGACCAAAAGAGAGCGAGAGCTCATAAAAAAAGCGGAAAAGGCAGAGCGGGAAAATACGCCTGGCAGTCAAGATACAAATGAAGATGGCATGACGAGCGAGTCTTTTGCGAAGAGACTTATGGCAGGTGGCAAACCAGCTAGCTATGTACCATGGCATACATGTCCTCTGTGCAAACGAAGTCTGTTGATTACAAAGTTCGCACAACACTTGGAAAAGTGCTTAGGCATCGGAGGTAGAGCCGCCAGGAATACCGCAGCAGCCCGACTATCTGGCATGAATGGTAGCGCCAGTGGCAGTGTCCAAGGAAGTAGAGTTGGTACGCCAACGCCGTCATCGCAGGGCAATGGCAAGAAAGACGCCGAGGACGATGACGACGAAGGGCCACCCAAGAAGAAAACCAAGAAAGATTTCTTCAAAAAGGAGCGGCGTGAGAAGGGCAAAGAGAAGATCACGTTGAAGCTCGGGAAGGTCAAGGGCGAAGCCGCGAGTCGGCTATCGAAATCGACTCCCGCGCCGACCAGTAATCCTGATAAACCAAAGGGCGATGACACGCCGGGTACGAAACGTGACAGAGAAGGGGATTCGGAGGAAGCGGTCCTGCCTCGCAAGAAGATGAAGCTTAATACTGAGAGTAGCACAGGAAGTCCCTGAGTTTATCATATGGACTTGTTCATGTCTTCTGGAGTTGGGTGTTATTGGACAAAGGTTCTGCTGGTTTTCTAGGTGTTCAGGTATGGTCTGGGAAAGGCAAGGCTCTCTTTTGCTCGCAACCGAACTCCTACAGGGTGAAGATTTCTTTTCATCATTAGCGGCATTCATTGGTGTTTATCTTCTTTTTGATTTCTTCTTCTTTTCTCTTGTAAGAGTACTATGGATACATTTGCCCTGTTCTTGCTTCAAGCACTTGGGTTGGCATAATCATTGTTTCGATGGTATATTCTGGTTTCTTCCTCTGATGCTTCTTCTTTCTATAATGAGGATTGGGACAAGGTTGATGTACGTTTCAATTGAGATGAAGGTTATGCTATTGAATGAGTTGAACTGTCCAAATTGTGATTCCTCCTTGGCCCTTAATGAAGTATATTCAACTCTGTCTCTTCGGAGAAATTTGCACTTGTGGAGGAAAATCCAGTCGATCACATATACATGTAATGCTTGGGGTACACGGTGTGTTTAATGAAGAGTTGGTTCTAGCAAAAGTATTCTCAACCTTCAATATGGCTTGACGTCTGTATTGTATAGTCTCGAAGGTGCTTTTATGGGCCTATAAACTGTCCCCATACTCATAATTACAATCATACCGCCTCTCTTAGAGTCAACTAAACATAGCCACAGCTCCAAGCATTCATCAGCGTGATCGTCACCGTATACTGCCCTTCTATTTAAAGTTTTGAATAGAATTTGTAGACTCCCAAATTTGAGTCTGTCCGGCGTTCAAAGAACTGTAGCGGATGATATCGCAAACTCAGGGCCTTTAATAATGAATGATATTACTTTGGCCAAGACTGATTCTTCAAGGACGCGACGGCCGGCATCTTTCATTAGCACTTTTTGGTCGTTATGCTTGTTCAGAATACAGCCTATCAAAAGCCTCGCGGAATATCAAATGAAACATATATGATTGATGTTGTGAAATCGATTCACCAGGGATTTCAGACCGGCAAGCTGCATACCGTTCTCTTGAAACACACAATGCCTATGATGGTATTCATACAGTTCGCAGACCGGCCGGAACTGGCAGGGCGAGTGGAAAATATTGCACGTTGACGTTGGCAAGCTTCGAGAAGTGTTGAAACCGCCACATGAATGTCTCCTGCAGAAGCTTTTTGCGCCCCCATCCGCTGCCATGGTTCAGGAGGGATTCCGGATGCTCAAGACCTGCCCGCTGAGCAATACTGACGGAACATTTTGATTGCTCCATATCGACGAAGGATTACCGATCAACAATATTCGCTGTTGGAGGACAGTGAAGACTATGAGTCAGTGACCCAGCTCCAGTCAGAGGAGAAAGGAACAAGAGCCCTGTAGCCATGGCTTGGCGTTGCCCCTCTATCGGGATTAGCGCTTTCTGTTCCACAAGATCACCTTTACCAACCTGCAGCGCTTCGATGCCTCCTACTGCTCCCACCAAGACCAACCTGCAAAAAATCCAACCCCACCCATGATATTTGTGAGCTTCTACTAAGTGTCAGCAGTATCTCACTGACGGTTTCTTTGCGAATATATATACGGCGCAATTCAACGCTACCTCACATCTTTGCTCGCTTTTTGCTGCCATTACGAAGCGGAGAGTGGGCGTCACTTGCAACCGCGCCGCCAGCTTCATTCTCTACAGGTCGCGACCTTTCGCGAACACCTCACTAGCTCCAAACAATAAGACTGGCAAAATAATAGCCTCTCTCTTCGTACGCTCTTCGCTCAAGGTGCGGACGCGAGCGATCATTGTTCCGAGGCTGCATCGACTCCACCTACCGCATTGTCCGCCATTCAGGAAAACATCCACGTTAATCCCCTCGTCGTCGCCTTTTGTTAAATTTGCTTCCTACTCTTCCGCATAATTCGAGGCGTACTTGAAAATGCCGTCCTCTCAGCAATCGTAAGTTCTGCTTTTCCAATCATGATTTTGCCCTTCAGCCTGCCCCGCGATGGGCAGAACAACCGGTGAAAAATACGCGGCATTCCACTTTGGCATGGTCACAATATCTAAGCTTTCGGCATATATCATGACTATTTTCTATCCATGAAATTACTGGTGCATGCTGTCACCACATTCACTCGTCACCATCGTCTTACTTTTCTCCACCATGGCTGCGTAATTCTAACAATGATAGATCCTCTCTTTATTCCGCTGGCCAATTCATGAACCCAGGACCAGCACCACGTCCTCCCACCGACCGCCCACGGCTCAATTTTACGCCTTCGGTTTCTTCTCTTCCAAGTAGCGTCTCAGGACTAAGCTTGCAATCGCCGTCTTCTGCAAATGGCTCGACAACATCGCTTCTTACACGCTCTCAAACGGAGAAAAATAGCGGTGGTGCATATGCGGTAATCAAGGATGGCTGGGCAAAGGTCAGGGAAGACGGTGGCCTGTTCAAGAGTTTGATCTGGAACGATCGCTTTCTTGTCCTTCGCGAATTCCAGCTTGACTTTCTAAAGAGCAACAACTCACCAAAAGTTTCTTCGACAATTCAACTCCGGGACGTGATGAGTATTACGCGCTCAGAGCAACATCAGAATGCCTTTGAAATCACTCGAGTCACATCTGGCAGCAGTGGAGCATCACCACCACGAGACGGGCCTCAAAAAGTGACTGTTTGCAAGGTAGATACAGATGACGAAGTCTACGCCTGGATAGACTCAATTTATCAACGCTGCCCCAGCATGGGTGGCGTGAGTAACCCTACCAACTTTACGCATCGTGTTCATGTGGGTTTCGATCCGGTCAGTGGCGCCTTCGTTGGGCTTCCACAAGAATGGGAGCGATTACTTACTGCATCTGCCATCACCAAAGATGACTATCAGCGAAATCCAGAGGCTGTGGTTGAGGTCTTGAACTTCTATACCGAGAAACTCATGAAGCGCGCGGATGACCCTCAGATGTACCCCAGCCTCACACCAACACCCCCAGTGGAATCGCAGAATAATAAACAGTTGGGTTATAATGGCAGTGGGAGTTCCATTGCACCACCCAGACCGAACCCTCCAGGTTTTGGCCGTCAAGAGAGCTACCAGACCAACCGGAATGACAACTACTCACCTATCGATGAGAAAGCTGCTTACAGGCAAGCGGAAAGGGAGGCTTCAGCTCGTATGGAAGACGACAGACGACGACGGGCGGCAAGCGAAGACCGTAATCGCCAGGAACAGAGACGAGAACAAGAACGCCGGGACCGTGAAGAAGCGGCTGCTTATAACGCTCAAATTCCCAAGAACCGCCCACCGCTTGCCCAGCAAGAGGTTGGAGGCTATGGTGAAGATCGCAAGCAACAACAACAGGGCGGCCAGTCCCAACCAGATCGTTACAACCCATCCAGACCCCCACCTTCTACACCAGGTGGGTCCCGCCCCCAACAACAGCAACAGCAACAGCAACAGCAACAGCAACAGCAACAGCAACAGCAACAGCAACAACAACAACCCGCACCATCATTGCGCCAACAGCCCAGTATTACTGCCGCCAGGACTGCACCATCAGCTCCAAAAGCAAATGGAGCAGCACCATATGGCCAACAATCTCAGATCAAGCCCCCACAAGTACAACCCAGTGCGACCAAACAACCTCAATCGCCTAGCAACAAGTATGCAGGAGGCGGTGGAGCCCCGCTGACCCGTCAAGCACCCAATGGCGCTCAGCCAAACCGTCTTCCTGCCGCTGCTCCTAAGCCGCTCAATGTTCAGGCTAAGCCGACTGCTGCTCAGAGTGACGGCGTGAAGAAGGCGGAACAAGCGCTCACGAGGAAAGAAGAGGGAGGTGGGCGGAAGGAAGTTCGAATGTCAAGTATGACCGAAGCCGAAGTCATGACTAAACTCCGCGAGGTCGTTTCTAAAGAAAAGCCACTTGACTCGTACAACAAACAAAAGAAGATTGGGCAAGGTGCATCAGGTTCTGTTTACGTCGCCCGTATTCGGGAGAATGCTACTTCGCCAATGGCTCGAAAGATTCTACGCGAACAAGGACCGAAAGCGCAAGTCGCCATTAAGCAGATGGATTTGCGCAATCAGCCCCGGAAGGAATTGATCGTCAATGAGATTATCGTTATGAAGGAGAGCAGACACGACAACATTGTCAATTTCTTGGATGCCTTCTTGCAAGAAGAAACTTCTGAGCTTTGGGTTGTTATGGAATTCATGGAGGGTGGCGCTCTAACAGACGTCATTGATAACAATCCTGCTATCTCCGAGGACCAGATCGCTACGGTCTGTCTTGAGGTTTGTATTTTCCGATTTTTATAAGGGTAATTTACTAACACGCTTTTCTAGACCTGCAAGGGGTTGTCACATCTCCACGCACAAAACATCATCCATCGTGACATCAAGTCGGACAACGTCCTTCTCGACGCTCGAGGAAACGTCAAGATCACCGATTTCGGTTTCTGCGCCAAGCTTACCGAGCAACGCAACAAGCGAGCCACTATGGTGGGTACACCCTACTGGATGGCACCAGAGGTTGTCAAGCAAAAGGAGTATGGCAGCAAAGTTGATATCTGGTCTCTCGGTATCATGGCTATTGAGATGATCGAGTCTGAACCACCATATTTGAATGAAGAGCCACTCAAAGCACTTTATCTTATCGCTACGCACGGCACGCCACGTCTCAAGAAGCCCGAGAAGCTCTCCAAGGAGTTGAAGGCATTCCTAAGTGTTTGCCTGTGCGTGGACGTCAAGTCAAGAGCTACTGCGGATGAGCTCATTCAGCATGATTTCTTGAAGAATGGTTGCCCGCGCGAGAGTTTGGCGCGTTTGTTGGGGTTCCGTAACAAGAGCGGTCATTGATGATGTTACATTGGTTGCGGCCTTGAGCAGCAGACATTACAAGGTAGGCAAGCTTGTGTTGTTCCAGGATCCAAGGAGTTCGATAGCGCGATGTGAGAACGACGACGACGAAAGTACGACCCCATCAATTGATAGACCACCTATGCCTTCGCGTCTACAAAATTTTGACTTCCCTGGATAACGCTCCGTTGCCATTTTCTTCGACTGTGGACTCTGGCTTGCTTCGATCGGCCGAATTCGAACGCTCCTCGGCCTTGCTATTTGTTTGTTATTCTTGCGGAGCCTTGTTTTCGAATGGATGATGATAATGATGGATTTGCGAGCGATTCCCCATGAGTGTTGCTGGTTTGTTGTGGCGGTCTGGTTTTCACATTGTTTCAAGGCACCGGCTCATTCGGTTGAGCATAGAATGTCAATTTTCTTGCGACGGCCCCGTAGATTCCTACTACTCCGTTATGGTTATAATGAAGTGGCGTTTTTGAGATGGAGCTGGCTGGGAAGGCTGGCGATGGTAGTTTCCACACAAGTCGGTTGCTTGATAAGAGCGGGACGTCTTTTAGAATAAAAGCTTTGCCTCTCCACGTTGGCGCCCTTGTTATTGACCATTGACATGAAAGTGCACAAATTAGCAGACACGCTCAACTGACTTGTGTCAAAGGTTTGTGTATCAAACTAATCACAAACACCATAACTTCTCAAATAGCCAGGTCCGAACCTCAAAAGGTCATTCTTCATTGAATCAGCAACTTAGCCACGCAACTTTACGACCTGGATATTTCGATCATAATGGCATCAACGACGTCGGCTTTGCTGGTCAATGCTGGAGTTGTCAGAGGATTCTTCGGATTACCCCAAGAACTGCGAGACTCGATCTACGATATCGTCTTCCAAGACAGTTGCCCTTATGACATCTCAAAACCTACTGAATTCAACGACATCATCCGCATCTTTCAAGTCAACAAACAACTCAGTACAGAGGCGCAACACATCTTCTTCAGTAGACACTACCAAAGAATGCAAATCACATGTGTCAACCCCCGCTCATTACGCTCATTCCTCCGGTCCGTTGGAAATCGTAGCCGTCACCCGCATGGACGAACCAGAATAGCTTGGAGTTACCGGTGGGACACGACCACGGCAATGTCGGCTCGAGATCGATATCTGTATGTCGAAGACATTTACCGCTTAACTCATGCGTGTAGGAGACTTCGGGATTCACGAACGGAAATGGAGTTTACCATACCTGTCACTGGTACATTGCTGATTATGGATGGCATCAGAGGTGTAGACTCACTCAATAGACGCTATGAGACTTTGCAACTTATTCGACTGCCACACTTCATCCCTGTGGGTCGTGTGGTAGTAATGCTTGGCAATCTTACGAGACTGGCTCCTTACTTGGGCATTGCCCAGAAGAAGTCGTAGGTTCAACATGAACTATGGTAGGATTATTCCTGGCTAAGGCTGAGGCGCATATCTTGGCAAAAAACTATTCACTTCGCCAGTCACCACTCTGTGATGAAGTGTTTAGGTGCGGAAAAACAAACAGTGTCTTTTAGAAGTCTCCGTTTAGCAGGAAACGAGTCTAGCCAAATAATGTTCACGGTCAAGGTTTTATCGTCGTTTACCATGGTCACTTAAGCCTGTCTTGAGTACATCCAATTTCATAACGCTACCATACATCTTTCAATTTTGCTGTCGAGCTTACTTTCTAACAAACTCTAATAACGGATCCTTCGCCGCGGATTGATGCATATGAATCTTCGACTATTTGATCAGACGCGCGCCTACTAGTCAGTGTACCTGTACTTTTGTTACTTAGTGGTGTCCACTTTGATTGAGCTGCCTCTCAAATTATATACTCCCCTAATTCGGAAAGCTTCACACACGGCCTTAAATCAGGTGCCACAAACAGCAGTAGACACATGCAGTATCGCTAATAACGATCTTTCGAAGTCCCAAAAAATCGGATACGGTTCTCTGATTGTCAGGAAGGAATAGGTTATGCTAATCCTCCACAACTTAATGTAGAGTGGACAGTACTCAGGCAGCTTAGATCATAACCAGATACACACCTTGGATATATACACCGTCTATTTCGACGAGTACTCCCATTCTCCCTTGCTTCTATGCTACGTGCTCTGTAACCCTAAGGCTGAACTCTTCACCACGAATTCCTCTTCGCTTACCTCTCAATCTCTGCTCCCACTATCCTAAGACTCAGATATGGCTACTTCACTCCGCTTCCTACAATTGCCAATACTCAAACGATTCCTTCTATCAACACATCTACTTCATAGAACTCACCACAAATACGACACCTCTCGATTTTCTCTAACATGGATTTGGGAGCGTGTTAGCGTTGCTATTGGAGTGAAACATAGCTTTTGTGCTTGGGCCGGCAAAAGTGCGGTTTAAGACTGTCGAAGACGCGGATACGATCACCCTGATACTCGATGAGATTAGTCCACAGAGAGACAATATATCATAGAGTTTAGAGCACAGGGTATACCAACATCGTGCCTTACATCTGAACAATATGCAGTGTAACCTGCCCTTCCTCAATGCTGGACTCCCCAGCACGATCCTCTTTCACTTACCCCTCAACCCCAATTCTCGTCTCAAAGCTATCATAAACTCAAGCTTGAAGCCATGTCCGCTCTCTCCCGATTCCTTTACAGCCGAGCAAGACCCAGAGCAATCCCACTCTCCGCACCATTCCTCCCCAAAGCCCACCACAAACCCCCCCTTTTTCAGACGCACCTTCACAGCTGCACCCAACCGGCAGAAACAGCCTAATCGCATGTCCGTACAACGACGGACCACAAAAGAAATGTTTCGTTCCCCTCTATTGCCTCACCCATCTCCCGCAACACAAAGAAAAACCGCCTCAAACGCCCAGATGCGCAAATTGAGCGCGGAGTTTCGCGACGGGTACTCAATAATGGAGGTATTGAAGGATGAGCATAGAATGGAGAGATGGTGTCAATACATGTTTTTACCATGGCAGGAAGTGATGGAGGAAAAACGCAAAAAAGGTGATGAATTTGGGGCGGTAGTGTTAATTGTAAGAACTGTACTTAAGGAATTGTGGCGGAACAGAGGCAAGGCTGTGAAAGAAAAGATGCTGTAGTGGATAAGAGAAAAGATTGATCGATGAATCTGTTTTGCTCCGTTATAAGAATAGAAA
Source organism: Tothia fuscella (assembly GCA_010583015.1). Taxonomy (NCBI): domain Eukaryota; kingdom Fungi; phylum Ascomycota; class Dothideomycetes; order Venturiales; family Cylindrosympodiaceae; genus Tothia; species Tothia fuscella. Next base: position 12,326 of record MU007121.1, read on the forward strand.
CAAAGCCTTTGTCTGGACTTGCAAGAAAAGTTGAGTTTCTAACATTATCGAAGACATTAGCGAATACCCGTCTCAACCGTCATCATAGACATATTTGAAATGTGTCGCAGATTCTCTATGAAAGACAATGATTGGAGGTTTCAGATGCGAAATTCGACTTACAGGCGCATTTATATACCACTGTGCTTATAACGCATTTTTTTGCTAGACCATCACCATCACTCAACTCAACCATCCCACTAATCAACCAAAAACCATGCCGTCCAAACGCGTCCTCGCCCCCCACCCAATCTACCACCCCCTAACCTTCGTAAAATGGCTCGTCACACTCGGCACTCACCCCAAGCCAAAGAGAGACCCATGCCTCTGCGACCAATGTAACCCATCCTGTCCCACCACGAACAAATGTCAACACCCGCACCCAGACCCAGAAATTCGTCCATGCAAATACCCGACATGTCCGCAGCGCTTCCCAGCTCGACCGTCAGAATACCATAGCAATCCGACTCCCCAGGTTGTGGAGCCGACCTCTCCATTTCAGTCGTATCACTCTTCGCCTATACCCCTCCCACGAGCGCTGGACGCTATGGCGGGGTACAGGGAGAGGGAGAGTAGGTTTCATATGCAGCAGAATAGACCTCAGTCGTTTACGCCGCCTGCTGCATTCCAACGATATTCTGATTATCGACCTCCGCATCCGCCGCATGTGCCACACCCAATGGTGGTAAGTCCAGTTGAGCTGGATGCGACTAGTACTGCTCCGAGGGTAACGTATAATGCTTATCAAGCCCCTCTTCCAAATTTTGCTCCGTATGGTGATGTGAGTCCTTTGTCGGCGGATTTCCAGATGAGTGGGGGAAGAGACAGTCGGGTGAGCGGAATGTATATAGAATAAGCCATAAGCTGATGATCTGGGAAAGGCTGAGTGTGTAGGCTGGCGTTGAAACCAATCTTTCGACCTTTGTGACGTTTTTGTTATTGTCATCACCATTGAAGATTTGCTCAACCGTCTCTTTCCCTCCATCCAATATACACCTCATCAGTCCTGAACCTCTGTGTCGTCTCACTATCCTCCACCGTCCCCCTAACACCAGTCCCATAAGCCAACAACCCAGCCTGCGCAATCATAATCCCATTGTCAATGCAAAACCTCTCATCAGTAGCATAAACACTCCCACCCCTCTCCCGCGCCATCAACCCCATCATCTGCTGCAACCGCTCATTACATCCCACACCACCAACAATAAGCACCTGCTCCGCGCCCACATGCGCCATCGCCCTTTCCGTAATCTCAACCAACATGGCAAACACCGTCTCTTGCAGCGAAAAGCACAAATCAGCTGGCGTGACCACCTTTCCCTCCTCCGTCTTCAACCTATCAGCCCTGGAATCATTCTCGTCACTAGCGAGCCTATCAGCCAAACCCTCCACCCAAGCCAATATCCCACTAAAACTACAATCCATCCCCTTGACCGCATACGGCAAATCCACAAGCTCTTTCCCTCCCTTAGCTAGCTGCTCGATATTATACCCGGGAGCCGGATCATTAGGTATATTCAACGCCCTCGCAAACCTATCCAAGCAATTCCCAATAGCAATATCCAACGCCTCCCCAAAAATCCTATACCGATAGTGCGAATACGCAATGACTTGTGTATTTCCCCCACTGACATACAACACAACCGGATTACTCGCCCTAGTAATAGCCCTACCCATCTCAATATGACCAACACAGTGATTGACTCCAATGAGTTTATCTTCCAATCCCCAAAGTAGTGCAATCGTTCTCGCTGCCACGGCGACGGACTGGAGTGGGGCGCCCATACCCGGGCCTTTGGTGTAGCATATACATGATATTTGGGAGGGAGTTATGCCCGTTTGCTGGAGGGTTTGTTTGACGAGACGGACGATCCATGAGCGGTGGTGTTTGGCTGTTTCTTTGGGGAGGAAACCGGAGCCCGGTGGGGCGTGGTAGGTGTGGCGGAGGTTTGCGAGGATGATGGGTGGTTTGCCTTGGGCTGGGTGGGATATTAGGCCTATGCCTAGTTTATTGGCTGAGCCTTCGAGGCCGAGTGCTATCATTGTTGCTGGTTTTGTGTTTGTTGTTGGAAGGGAGAAGAAGTTTAGGAAATCTGATCACCGAATATCAAAATTGAGGAGTGGATCCCCCCCGCTTCAACGTAATTGGTCAGCCTTATTTCATGTCAGAGATACCTTATCGACTCTTCACTCCTGTTTTGCAATAAAATACTAAGCTCATAATGGTTCTTAAGTCAGTCTGGTCGAGTGATGAATAGTATTGTAAAGGCTTACGAGTTTGGGTTATTCTTGAAGTCTTACTCAAAGCCTTGCTTCATTGAAGTGCTAGGTAATTTAGCAGACAGCATCTCTCTCCCTCCCCCCCAGGAAATTGGTGCTACGATTAGTAATTAAGGATGATGAGACCGGTCGGAAAGATCCAAATGTCCATGTGCCCACATTGAAGATCGTGCTTTTCTTCTTTTCTTCTTTTCTTCTTTCATAAGCCTTGTTCTGAAAGAAGACCACTCTATCCCACATCCCAAGGAGGATACTCCTACACCGAACTAGCTGATTTCGAAAGAAAGTTCCTCAGATCCTCAATCGCTATCATCGTCACTGCCATAACCAACAAGAGGTCCTGCTGCCGCAGCAGGTTTCCTTGCTGTTCCAACCGAGAAACCTCCTTTGATAGCAGCAATAGTCGACGACGAGAAAATGCCTCCGTCTTCCTCTAGGGGCGCGATCTCGAGCATCTTCTGCTCCTCTGATCCCTCCAACATAGCCTGCTCCTCCCCACCCTCAATCCCCATATTCTGAGCAATCCACCCTGCCTTCTCCCGCGCATACCACACATCATCCGGCGCGTCATATCCCTGCAAACCAAAACTGCCCTCAATCTTCCTCCGCTTCTTCGCTTCCGGATCCCGTCCCTCCAACTCAGCCACATACTCTGGCGGTAACGCCCTCCTCACAGCTTCTGCAGCTTGTTCCTCAATCATACGTGCTTCCCGCTTCGCAGCTGCTGGGTTGGGATCTACGGTAGCCCATCTAACATTGAGGATCTCGCTGTTATCGAGGGCTTGATGTGCCATGGCTTCCTTTGCGAATTCTGAATTCGCTTGGTTGGTGTATGTGACAAAGGCGACTCCTCGTGTATTTAGCACTCGTACCCTGTCCACCTGTCCCCATTCTTGGAAATGCCTCGCGACGATCTCTTCAATATCATCCGTGACATGTATCCTTCCAACGTATAACGTCCTATTCTGTCTCATGAAAGACCCAACGCCACCCATATCGTCCCTGTAATCCGCATGTTTATCTCTGCCGAAGCAATCCACATTCGGGTTGAAAAGGTCATGGAGAGTAGGTAATCGATGGAGGTATTCGCAATCCTTTCCCTTGGGACATATCCCTCGCGCGAAAAACAGGCAAAAGTAAGATCCTGATATACTGTCCGCACGTGTGTATCCACTATCCTTGACAATGTTACAACGATTCGGCGCTGCAGTTTGCGCCTGCACATCTCGGTCGCCCCCACTCCATTTGTTGTACCAGATATTGAATATCGTTCCAGTTTGCGGTGGAGGTTCTGTTTTGAAAGTTGCAGGGTCGACTTGCGGTCTCGCTGGCCGTCGCTTCTTCACTTTTTTGACTTTCTTCATCTTCTTTTCCGGGTTCGTTGTAATGACTGCGGTCTCTGGATTTGACGCCTCATCTTGAAGCTCGGCATCTTCTTCCGTTGTTGGCAATGATTGCGGCGGTAAAGTATCTACGTCGGCCATGTTGAGTAGGTGTGTCGATTAAGGTTTGAGGAGAAGTCGAGGTTGAGGTAGGCAGCTCGCAGAATAAATGTTATGAAGAAAGTTTAGCCTACATCACGTGAGCCTCGGCAATTCTTGCTTCAAATCACCAATGTAGCTTCTCGAATCAGCAAGAGCTCTGGAGATCGTGGTAATGATCGATTATTATTTTTAGATATCACAAGAGCAGTCAAGGGTTGAGCTGAACAGATAGATGGAGAGGAGCAATGTTTTCACCATGGGCAAACGAAGCACATTTAAAGTATTAAACCTCCTCCAATTCAGATTCATAGCAGCATGAAAATCAAAATCGCAGCCTCTACTGGCGGTACACACCGCAGTAACTAATGTACCGATAAAGCCTTCAAACATTCCGCTCTCAACCTCAAAAAGGGAACCGGGAACCATGGAGCTGCACGATCCCCATTGCAAAAGAATCGAATGGTAGAGATGTTGAGGTAAAGCTGAGAAGAAAAGAACCCCATAAAACTCCGGTGGACATCCAGCCTGATCGTTTGATGTCCTTCTCTGGCCCAAACCGGAACATAAGACGCATAAATACAACACCCTACACGACAGGCGCTGTGGTATCTTTTTAAAACAACCGACACCCGACAACCTAACATAAATGAGAACATGGGTACAGTAAATTACCTCCGCTGCTAGTACTCCGCTGGTACTTTTTGTTAGCAGAGTGTTTACTACACGTTGTGGGGATGGCGCATAGGAGGTGGGCCTTGAGCTGGCATGCCTGGATATGAGTTTGTCCCTTGTTGCGACTGAGCAAGGTAACTCTGATATTGCATTGCTTGCTCCGGTGTCATGTAGTTTGCTGGCTGCATATTACCCTGCTGTTGCGGGGCCACGTTGGCGCGGGATTGGATTTGAGCGTGTCCGTCTTCGGGAGAGTCGACAGTGGACTCGCCGTCAATGCCATTCTCGTTGCCACTTGGAGGTTCTGGGGCATTCAAGCAAGCCTGGCATTAATTAGTATATTAGGCAAGCATGCAGTAAGTTGCGCCGTACCTGAATTAGATTCTTGCCTTCAGGCTTTGTCACGAGAGGTTGGAGTTTGGGTGTGGTGAAGGTATAAACGAGACCCGTCTCCGAAACGACGAGAAGGAGGACTTGAGTACCCGTAAGGACGGACAGTTCGTAAGCCTAGCGGTGCGACAAAAGTGATTAGCATTAATTCAATTCACATAGGAGGTGGTGCAATGCAGTGCGACGCGGAGCATTTCGCGCTGCGAAAGACTCGGAGGTGGGGTGGGAGACGCGACTCGAGCTTACCTTCTTCATAATACCAGCTTTGCGCTTGGAAAAGGTGATATGGCGACGCGACTTGTCCTGGATAAACTTGATCTCAATCTTTCTCCGTTCACGGCCGGGTTTGTCATCATCATCGTCGTCGTCGTCGATTTGGCTGGGACGCTGTCGCTTGATGCCGCGGCTCTCACCAGGCACACCATTGCCATTCTCGTCGTGGGCTGGAGAATGGGTGTCGTGCTCAGTAATTTCGCTGGCCATTGTGGTTGATGGAATTTGGGTCTTGGAGTTGAGTTATGACGGATTAGGAACTGTGTTTGACCGTAACTGCTTGGGGTCAGCTACGTGTTTTCCTTTTGCCCTTTTTTGCGGGAGTGGAGAATTCGTAATTCGGAGGCTGGGGTACTTACCGACCGAGAATCTGGTACCTGACGGGAGTCTGGGACAGGTTATTCGCTGCGGTGGACGTTGCGATATGCGGAGCGAAGCCTAAAAGAGTGAGAAGAGGTTTAGGTTAGCTACTCTTCAGTATGGCGAGCGGGCCAGCACGGCGCCGGGAATGCAAATGGAAGGCGCAGGGGGAGGCTGGCTACTGCTGGGGAAGGCACACAAGACTTCGGAGCTGTATGCACCTGATATTAAGAACTCTAAATCTTGAGCTTATCGTGTCCACGACCTCTTAGCAGTTGCCCGAAGGAGTAATGCTGGTCGTTGTGGACAAATAATTCAAGCCGATAAGTCCCAACACGATTTCATACAGCTCGAGAATTTGAGCGACCCCACAGTGAAGGGGCCTCTTTGTCAAGGGGGGTTACAGCGGGTGTGCCCTGGAGGAAAAGGGCTGGGGGCAGGAGCAGACCTCGGCGCTGTTGTGCAAGTGCGTTTTTCTCGCGGTGCGCTTGGTTCAAGTCGGCACCTTGCCAGACAGTGACGATTGCTGCTGTATCTGGGGAACGATACGGCTGAGAAGAGGAAGGCGCGAAGGTTACTTACCTGAAAGTGAAGGCCCGATTTTCTTGGTTGCAGTTGCAGGGGCGAAGCAAGAGCCGCGTCCGACCTTTTTTGGTCGAGTTCTGTGCGTGTCTCAGAAAGGAAATGTAACGATGAAAAGGGATTGTGTGTGAAACGATGGGGAGTCTCTGCTCAACGAAGGATTTTCAAGAAGAGTCCCAGGGCTGAATAGCCACGGTTACTTCTCTCAAGCCATAGTTGAGCTCTTCAATTGCTTGTCGCCGAACTCTGCTCCAGCGAAGCCAATTGGAGCAGTTACAAACGAGCGCTGACGTTCTTCAACGAGAAGGAGCGATCGGATAGCATGCGAATTCCGTAGATAGCAAGGGAAATGGTGGTGCTGGGTAGTAGGCTTACCTTGTAGATGATGTGAATGGTAGTTTTGATTTTGAACTCTTCTTTGGGTTAGGGTGAAGGACGAAGATGGTGAAAAGAGTAACTGCTAGGACTTATGGAGTAAGAATGGAAGAGGTTTTTTTAAACCTAAGGCAGTAAGGCGCTCAAGATAAAGTGGGGTATTCGAGGTAAAAGACCCTACTTTACGACAGGCTTTGTGATTCGCTACGTATGCACGGCAATTAAGGAAGATTATAAGCAGGCGTTTATAACTACAAATCCAGCGTAATTTGCAAAATTGAAGTCACGAGTATTGATAATCGAAAACGCATCTATCCGGCAGAAGTAGGGTGGGGCTCCCTCTGACTATAGTCGTTCTCGCAAAACCACCGCTTGGCGGCAAATGTCCGCTTGAGTACACCATATCCATATCCTGAAGCTCTGATTTGTGCAATCACTAATATGTTTAAGACAGTCTGAAGGAAAGCAGTTCTTGAAGCCACCCAGAGTACACGGTATATGGGACCGTGGATATAGGCAATCCCGCTATAGCTAGACATCTAGCTCGTCTTAAGATAAGGCACCAAAACATATCGAGAAGCGAAAACATGAGTCTGATGGAGTTGATGGACCTCGAGTTTAACGCGAGGCAACGAAACGGAGCTCACGTGTGACAAACAAGACGATGATGTTGAGATAGGAGACGGCTCTTAGCCCGGTTACCTGGAGCAAAAATTACACAACTACATCTGCCTCGCAGATGTCTTTGATTGAAATTCTTATCTTCCATTCTTCTCTCTTCGATTATTACTTGTTTTATTTATCCTTATTGTACTTTTTTGCCTTCCTTACCTCTTAAGTTATCGCCATTGCTCTTTCCTCCTTTCCTTTTCTTTTATATCTCAACTTCATCACACCCAGCACGATGCTGTCTTCTAGTTCTGCCGAAAGAGGTTGAAGTAATAGACGCTTGGTAGCTAAATAGGTAGGACCTCATGAGACCCGTCTTCAACCGCTTTCCGAATTGGAAATCTGGCGGAATCCAATTGTTATCGCGAGTCAATTTCTCGCCAAGTCACCACAGCTTTTATTCATTTGGATACTTCAAATTCCCACCTCCTTCACTTCACCAGAAACAAAACTGCTCCTCCATAGCTTTGATTATGAAATTGAATCAATTAAGATTTCTTCGGCACTGGTATCTTCCGCAACAAAGCTACATCGCTGCGCTGGACTTATTAGCCCAATATGGAGTTATTGGGTTGATCAACCAAATGAAGAGGACAACGTCCCTTTTCTCCAAGCAAGACTCGGCCAAGAATCGCCCGACTACAGCTTCTACACAGAATGCAATGATAACAGTGGCACCGATACTATCGCAGCCATCACCCAGGGAACGGGTTTCAATGGCTATGAATACGCCAAATTGTAGGAACTGTCCGTCAGTTATTGCTACGCGCTGGCAAGAGGGGCGAACCTGAATGTTTCCACTGGGAGAGTTATGTACATAAAAGAAAGATGAGCCGATGGCGCAAAGAATCCATCGCGCAGTACAAGCAAAAGGTTAGTGGTTCGTGCGCACAAGTTTTCGACTTTGGAAACGAAGGGGCGGACAGATACATGTGGCACGAGAAGATGATAGAAGGTTTATTTACGGCTCAATCGGGTGAACTCCGCAAGCACTACGACGAGGTTCAGGACAAGACTCTTTGGCGTCTCGATTAATATTACCACCCCCAAGCGAACCTCCAATCGAAACGACCCCGGCCCCAACCCAACCAGCCCGGGATGGTATACCCTGATTTTCTCGACCAGGTACTGCTCCATTCCAGTTGACAGCAAGTCTGTCTATTACGGAGCGAAGGCGCTTTGAGGTCTACCCTGAGCGTATCAATCGACCGCCTCATTCGAGGTTGTAAGGATTTCCGACAGTGGATGAGGCTTTTTGGCCAGGTCTGAGGCTGCGAGGAATGAGGAGGTTACGGATGAAGGTGCGGTTGCTGCCGCTGCTACGCAGAAGGAGGCTGATGATAAGGAAGATGAAAAGGAGAGGGTTGATTTGGACTGGCTCACGTTGCTGATGGACTTGGATTGGGGATGGGAAGATATATTCGCCCGTGGCCTCTGCCTTTCGTGGGTCAATCCTTGTGATGCTCTCGGTGCTAACCGAAACATCCGAGTGGAGAACAACGATGATTTAGAAGCGACATGGAAGGAGTTGATCAAAGTCCAGAGTAAGCGAAAGCCAACTGCCACGACCTTACGCTTATATGTTGTAAGTCTTCTCCCCCTATAGACCGTCAGCTGGGTTAAAACTAATCATCATATAGGTTCCGCAGGGTGAGACGAAGCGTCGTAATAACCCAAGCCGCAGTGTAAGAGTAAGGGAAAGAGGGAAACATCTGATTAGAGTCTTGGGCTATGATGGACGTAGCAGGGGGGCTTGAGATATTTGAGATGGAGCTCTGGAGAACAAGGCGTGTTCTTTGTTTTGGACTTGAAGTTCTTGAGATGGAAGAGTTTGGACTTGGAGATGTTAATACAAGAGAGTACGCCCGAACCTATCTTCTTTTCTTTTCCTCTTTGGTTGTCACTTGTTTCATTTGTCATCGTTGTACTTTTTTGCTTTCCTTTTCTCTCGTATTATCGTGGTCGGCCCGGGGGTGCTTGAGAATTCCCCACGCGGTTGCTCTTCCTCTTGTCTTTCCCACTCCATCGCATACATCTGATCGGGACTCCTCCGACTTCACCATCCTTCCCTCAACACCACACCGATACCATGGATAGTGGACAGAGTCGTTCTCCTTAGCATAACGGGTTTGTTGTTGATCTGGCAAACTATTTGGAGAGAAGCGGAGTAAGCCGGGTATATTCAGTATAAGAAAGATACTCAACGATTGTGATTCAATTATACTAACCTACGTCTTTTCAGCGAAATCAGCTGTGATTACGAGAACTGCCATGCCAATGGCGATGTTCCCACCAATGTGCATATAACGTTTGACACTCTTTGCATACCCATTCACACTTCTCTCACGACATCATCATTGAGAGAATGTCACCGTCCGCAGACTGAGGCTGCGAGTGTGGGCAATAATTTTTCTGCGGCCTCGTCATCTCTTTTCAGACCTGCTCACACTTCTCTCACAACATCATTGAGAGAATCTTATAGTCCGCAGAGTGAGGTTGCGAGTGTGGGCAATACTTCTCCTGCGGCCTCATCGTCTCTTTCTAAACCCACGTATTCCTCCCTCACAACCCCGTCGTTTGGCCCACTAGTGAAGGAAACTTCTGCAGGTATTTACTCTTGAACTGATTGATCTACTTAAGCTCATCTGAATTAGGCGCAGAGAATACGTTACCTTGCCGCCTTTCATCTACTACTTCTGGATCTCTTGCAGGAGGCAGCCGGGACGACTCCCTCGACAGTGAACAGAACGATATTATGTCGTTGATTATGGGCGATCCTTTCGAGGAATGGGAGGCATCGCTCGGCGTTGGTATTCTCTCACAAGCGCCAGTTGTTACAGAGCCACCAATTACCTCAAACGTCTCCCCCCAAACACTTAGGCAACCTCTACTCCAAACCTTACCACCAACTAACAACACACCTTCGAACGCCGCACGGAGCACTAGTATCCCAACATTGAACCAGACCCTACTGTTGAATGCTGAAACATCACCTTCGCACCAAAGAGCCCACCACCAAACAGCGCATCCACTAGAAGATACTGACTTAGACTTTACGCAACTTTCTCCTCCTCCTTTCACGCAACTGCAATCTGCGTCTATTTATACACAGCTTTCTCCACCTCCTTCCACACGACTGCAGTCACACACCCTTGTATCACGATTTGATACTGGCCCGATTGCGCTTGGTTACCTACTCCGCTTGTTATGGGAGACCCCATTGACTGAGATCCAGGTGTATTGGCTGGGGCAGCTAAATCAATCAATGGCCGACTTTCGGAGGATCTGGAAAAATTACAAGAATCCCCAGGCGAATCTTATTCTTGTCATCTTTCGTGAAGCAGACTAATTATTGGCTAGGCGACAAGCTCTGAAAGTCACGAAACCGCGTTAGAGAAGACACCTTGCCCGTTCAGCAGCTGCGATGAGCACATTGCTCTTAGCAAGTCCGGTTATAATTCAGATTTCCAAGACAACCACATTTGGGCCATTACTTCCTGGAGAGGAAGCACATTGTGATTTGTGATGGCAATTCTATCCTCGTCTAGTTCTTGGTATGCATCAGTGTTGGACGTCTCTATGTGATATTTCTATCGGCTCTACTCTCTGGCCACATAACTGGGAGAAGTAGCGCGGGGAACGAACCTGTTGATGGTAGAGTTGCCTGGATCAAATATGGTGCTTGTACAGTACACTCACTACAGGTGGTCTCAGAGAACTTCATAGTAGAGTACTAGGAGCATATCCTAGTTTACACGAACTGCAAAGCTATGCACATGCCCTTAGTTAATGACCAGTTGATCTGGTGTGATCTAGATTATACCCCTTAAGTTTTTGAAAGCGGGACAAGATCTAAGATTTAAGAGAGGTTAGAACCATTTTTAGTACGCCGAATCTGGTTATTTATATAGACCTACCCCAATGATTAACATATCCATTCGTGCTAGAAGTCGTGGATATACTTAAATAGTTTTATTATAGCTATTTTGAAGACTATCAGTTCGGATTCCGGTGATGGCCTCTCCGGCTTTTACTAAACCTGAGGAGTATTGCTGAAAACTATCTACATATCTCACTCCGAGCTTCAGCACTTTTATCCATCATCATCATCAAGAATTCTCGACACCAGGGTGGCATGGGTATGATAGTTGTTGCGGGTGTGGACGAAATGGGTACGCATAGGGACAAGTGTGCGCTGCTACTTGTCGACGAGATACGTGGGAATGGACTCCGCAGTCTATACTAGTTATTATGCGTAGGCGCAAAAGGATGAGGGTACAAAGCTGAAGAGCATATCGCGAGCTATCTAAGAAAACTCCAACAAGAGCTTGACGGAGAATCACGAGCTTCTGGGAACAGGGTGGAATAGGTTGTCGAAGTGGTACTGGGCTGGACGGCTATTCGAATTGAAATAGTAGGAGGTAGGTAAACATCCAGTTCTATTCCAACTCATATTACAACCAAATAAGCCCACCGTTTGACGTGGAGGCTGCAATGATTTTGAGGTGAAAGCATCGCGGAAAAGTAATTCGATCAGTGTTTTGCGCGCTGTGGTGGGATTCAGGGGTCGCGTTTCAGCTTTGCGGATCCCAGTTGCAACACCAAATCCATTGGCGTTCAAAAGTTCCGCACAACGTGCATCGCAGTCAACCTCACGAAGCGCCCACCCTGTTGGAAGCTCGACTAACAATTTTGATAGGTAGCCAGAAATCCAACATGTTCTTCGATGCTTCCATTTGCTCTGGCCACTCCGGTCATTCGTGGCCGCAAGGTCTACGCAACGATTATTTCCACATGTAAAGCTCCTGTCACGCGATGAAACGCTTCCTGTGTTGGTTCTGCTGCAAGCGGGCAACAAGCGATTGTATGCCTCATATGCAACGAGACCCCCCTTCCGTTTCTCCTTCTTGCTCCCCACACACGCTTTGGCATCTTTTGCTACCCTCTGTCGTTCACTCATTCTGTATGCACCTGCCCTAGACGAGCGATCACGGTGAGAGACGCAGGCGCTCCACTGGTGAACCTTTTTATCATTCTTCTTATTTCACTTCTTCGACTTAGACTTTCTTTGCGTAAGCTCCGGTAGCTACTGCTCACTTCCAACCCCCGAAAACCGACGGACGGGCTTCGTTGTGCCCTCACGCCGTCATCATCATGATGAACAAACTTATGCTCACCTTTCTGGGTGTTGAATTTCTGTTTTTGTGCTCGGGAGGCCTGCTACTAGGCTTCTGCCTTGTGAGCGAACAGCAAGAGAGAGGTGTAAAGACTGTATCGAACGTGGCATATGATATCCTACTATTCCAGTGCCCATTGACAGGTAAGAACTGGAGATATCTAACTTCATAGCGCGGGCAAGACTAACAAATCTCGTATAGCTGGTGTCGTAAACGCTATTCTAATGTTCCTCACATTCCTCCTATCATTACCCGCTCTTGCTCTGCCGATGAACCGTGGATGGCTCAAACTTCAAGGGTGGCTGCTCGTCATCTGCTCATTCTTCACTCTCATACTTGGTCTATTCATCTGGTTCGACACCCTCCAGACACGCAAGAACCTCAACGTCATTTGGGGGCAGCAAGACTCTAACATCCAAAGTCTGCTGCAAGAGAAGGTAAGTCATGTCGACTTCCTGCTCAATTTCAGAAGAAGCCAACTTGAGACTAGTTCAACTGCTGTGGCTATCTCGACAGCATGACACCGCCATTCATCGTCGACTCAGTATGCCCAGATTCCTTCTCCGCATCCCAAAAGATGGGCTGCGTAGGTCCGTTCTCTCAGTTCGCCAATACCTACCTCGACCTCATCTTCACTGCCGCTTTTGGTATTGTCGGACTGGACGTTTTACTTCTTCTTTGCGTGGTCATGGTTCTGAAGTTCCGCGGCGAATTGCAACGGTATCGTCATATCGATGAAAAGAATGGATTTTGATGAAAAAGGAAATATGTTATGGATTTTGAGCTGGGCGGTAGGAAGTGGCCACTGGTTCTGGAAATCCTGTTGGTGATGTTTCATTTCGATTCCTCTTTGTCCCAGGGACACCGCATTTATGGGCATGCGTTTAGTGAAGCGCATGGGAGAAGGGAAGGAAATGCAATGTATAAGTAAGAGAACAGCTGGGTGAATTTGAAGTTCTGTGAAACTAGGTGTGAATAAATACCACACCATTCTGCATCCTAGATATCTGTCTGCGCCACTCAACGCCAGCTCGAAGACGCGACATCCCGAGGGCGAAAAAGAATGGAATCAGAAACAGGAATTTCCAAAATCAGTAGCTTTCTCTATAGCCTAAATCTCTTTCATTGCACCTTGTCACCTGAGACCCTTCAGCCTTGGCCTCACCCCATTCTGGAGTTGTCACTCACATCCAAAGGGAATGGCTCACATTTCTTACGTTTCGAATATTGATTGCAATGTCGAAGATATCATTGAAGAGTCTCCTATTTCTAGCTTATCTACATGATAACCCCCCCTAAACCCCTTCCACCACAACTGAGTGGCTCCCCACCACCAAACTAGTACAGAAGGGAAAACAAAAATCTATTGCGTATTTGCCCATTAGACACATACGTAGTGAAACAGAAAAAAAAGAGCAGCGACTTTTCAAGAACTGATATTCCCAAGCAACGAAATTTCCCCAAAACACCTTGAACCAAGCCCAAAAAAAAAGAGAGGAAAGAAGCCTAAAATTACTCCAGGGGGATACCATCGTACTCGCCGTACCCTAGTGCCAAGTTCATGTTTTCTATATTATTATAAGTTAGTGATGGATTGATAGATAAGAGTCTAAACTTCGAGACAACTTACGCAAACATTGAGTAGCAGCCCCCTTGAGCAGATTATCAATGGTAGCATTAACAACCACCCTCTTCCCACTCGAATGCACAGCGAATCCACCAACCTCAACACCATGCTTCCCAGCAATATTTTTAACCAGCGGCGACTCCCCAACAACTTTGATGAGCTTCTCACCCGCATAACGGTCCTGGTATAACTGTCTGATATCACGCGATTTCATCTCGTGCTTCAAAGGAATATTGATGGTGTGATGTATACCCTGGAACCATACGGCTACGTGAGGAATGAATGCAACGTCAGTACCAAGCTGTTTGCTTATTTCTCTTTCATGAATGTGGTCTGTCAGACTGTACGGGATGAGATTGTTCGTCAAGTTATTGACATCGTTCTTTGGGCTTGGTTTAGTACCAGCGCCTGAGTATCCCGAAACACCAAAAACGGTAGGCTCACCACCCAGAAATTCGAGGATAGGAGCAATACCAACTTGGGCAGCTGTGGCGTAACATCCTGGGTTAGCTATGCGCTTTGATTGCGCAATAGTGTTTCGGTCGATCAATTCGGGAAGACCGTATGTCCAGGCAGGATCGAATCTGTAATCGGCGCTCAAATCGATGATGAGCGACTCCTTGTTAGCTCCGTCAACGGCTTCAACAAAAGGTTTGCAGACACCGTTTGGCAGTGCCATGACCCAGCAGTCGATGTCGCCTTTGTCGGCCATACGGCGGACGTCTTCTGCAGAAAGATTCTCGTAGATGATTTCGCGTTTCGTGTAGCCTTCCAATTTCTTGCCAGCTAGTTCTCGAGAAGAAACATGGCGTAGGTCAATGTTGGGATGATTGTTGAAGAGATTAATGAGAGCTTGGCCGGTGTAGCCTCGAGCGCCGATGAGAGCGACCTTGGATGGCCAGTTCTTGCTTTTTTGTTTGTTACCATACGGAGGGTTGGGATTAGTAGTGGCCGTTGCGTATCCTCGGGACGAGTTGAATGCAGACAGTTGTTGACGTCCGGGTCGAGCTCTTTGAGAGAAGATTGTCGCGTTGTGGGTGGTTCTAGGAGCGGACGAAGAGTCGAGAGCTCGTTCGACACGGGCACTAGTAGAGTAAGCTCGTGCTTGCTGTCGCGCAGCTAAACCGCTTTCTCTTATCCTTGTGGCCGCATCGGAGGCGCGGTGCAATTGGGATTCGAGGTTGATATCGCCAAACATGCGTCGGCCGTGGGATGTGAACTCGGCCATGAGTTCTCTCACTTCGTCCAAGCTGTCAATGCCATACCAAAACAGAACTTCACCGCCTTTGGAAACACTGCCATCGGCTTTGTCGAAGAACCAAGTCAGGTTCTCGTCATTCTGGTTGACTGTCCACATGAGCTTTGGGTAGTCTTTCTTGAGATTTTGAAACACATTGTCGGCGATGTTGGTGAGCCAGCCAGGTTTGGTAACTGTGAAGGTAGCCAAGTGGGCGATCTGGGAGGTACCCTGTGGTGGTAAAACTATTCCTAGAGCATCCATAGATTCGTCAAAGTATGCCTTGAATTCTCTTTGACCGAGGCCTTGGAGATAACGATCCACGACCTGAGTGGCGTCCATACCCTCGCGATCGCGAATGAGAACACTCTTGAGTTTCTCCACGTCTCCCATTTCTTCCAATCCGGAAGCTGTATGGAGCTTATTGCCGCGTCTGATCAGGGTCCCTGCACCAGTATCGGTGAAAAGCTCACGTTGTAAGTGGTCTGGGTGGATAATGGCGACACTGGAGGACTTTGGTAGATCATCCAAAAGCTGCTTCATCTCCTTGATCTTTAGCCTGGTTCCATATCGAACCCAAGACTCCTTCATGAGACCTTCATACTCTTCATCCAAATTTATGGCAGAAATCTTCTTGTTGGTGACCCCGTGAAACAATCCGCCTTTTTCTGAAAGATAAACAATCTTCAATGGCTCGATAGCACGGGCAATCTCTCCTGCGGCAACGTCGGCATTGACATTGAGGACTTGACCTTCGGCGGTTTCGGCCATGGAGGTGAGAATCGGGAGGCACCCGTGACGGATAGCATTCTCAATAGGGGCCTTGTTGACCTCTGTAATTTGTCCGACAAACTTCCATTTCTCTTTGTCGAGGTATTCAGCAGTGAGGACACCAGACGTGATGGGCCATGCCTGAACACCTCTGCTTCCAAGAGCCTCGACGAGCTTGAGGTTCTCCTCCAGAAACAGCTTGCGTGCAACACCCAACGTCTTTCCATCTGTGATCCTGATACCCTCCTCATACTCTGGCTCCACACCTGCTTGTTCGAGAAGCTTATTCAATTGTGGCCCACCACCGTGTACGATGACCGGGTACAGTCCCATGTGGTATAGCTGAGACAGGGCAGAGCATAGCGAGTCCAGATGCTCTGTCAGGATAGCTCCTCCAACTTTGATTACAGCAAACTGCGGAGAGGAGACGGAACTGAATTGTGCCAGATATTGCTGGATTTCGCGCTTGGATCCAATATTGCTAAGCACACCAACCACAGCAGATCTTGCCGACTGCTGAGGCTCTACGGAAGCATATCCACGTCGTTGGACAGCAGTGGGTGTAGCACGTGTGAGCAATTGCTTGCTGGAGGAGGAGGTAGGACGCACTCGCCGCGAGATGCGGGAGGCATTACGAGCAACGCACAACATCTTCCTCGGCGGGAGAAGTTTTTGTGCTGAATAAAGTGTGGTTCGCGTGCAATGCTGTATGAACGGGGTCGGGCAGGTCAGAGCGGGATCGTCAAGCTTCCTACCCAAGGGCGGGGTGTATATTCACTAATTTTTGCTCCCTCAGCACTTGAGATGGGCTCAGCACATCATAAGCAGGAGGAGAAAACTCCTACAAGAAGCTATGAAAGAAAGTGAAAAAGCAGGAGCAGGTTATTTGCAGCAGGAGCGGAGATTGAAGATAGTAGATAGAGTTCTATCCAAAGAAAAATCACTGTGACGAATTCCGCTATCGCCGTACAGTGGAACCCCTACACAAAAATTGATAGGACGCTAGCCAGAAGTGGTACTGTGGGGAAAAAACCTTTCGAAGCAGCAGGTTCTGTGCACATCAGAAACTTCCCTTCAACTTATTAAGGTACCAGCAAAAATTTGTGAGATACCCTCGTGCCTCGTGATTATCATGGGCGGGGACATACAGATTTTGCAGAGACTTCCCGTCTGCAAGGACTCAATTCCACCAATTTGGAGGCATATGATTTATTTCTTTCCATCATCGTGATGGTCGTTGCATCCCCCCCTACATGCATTTTATTACTACGTCTATTTTTTGCTACTATCTGGGATTTGAAATAGATACTTGATCTTGGAATCTCAGCTGTAGAGTCTGGCAATTTGTCAAGATAAGAACCTTCAATTGGTTGTTTGAGTAGAGTTTAGCAATGTTCCTCTCACTCTTTCAGAGCATTCATGTAAAATTCATTTTTGCTCCTCACTTAAGCAAAGATTAAGTCCATTCCACTAACCCTCCCAGTCATACCTCCATCAACATCCCCCTCCCTAAGAAATTCTCACACACCAATAACTCAGCACCTTATCCTCAACACCATACCCCCTCAAATCCGCACTAGCCCTGTGCACATCAATCCACCACCCCCAATTCGTGGTGCAATCAAACCCAGTATGCAACTGACACATCATATTCCCCACAAACCCAATAGAAGACAACCCGTTGTTGCGCCATCCGTCCCCTATCAAATTTACGCATCTGCGGGGGCCGGATTGCATGTTGCGGGTGCAGCGTTGGAAGTTGCGGTCGTAGCAGAGGTCGATGGCGACGCCGAATTCGGTGGCGGGGGGGTATTTGGTGTCTGCTGTGGAGATGGTGGAGGCGTTGAAGGTGGTGGAGGGGAGGATGGCGTAGAGGGGGTCGGAAGGGTTGATGTCGGTGTCGTTGTTGGTGGTGGGGAGGGGGGTGGCTGTTGTGAGGGTGAGGAGCGTGAGTGTTAAGGTGAAGATAAGGTTTAGAGACTTCATTTTGGTGATGTTTTTGGTCTTGTCTGTGATGTTATGAGAACCAATGTCTGATTTTAGATTTCGAACCACTTTCCCAACTGAGACTTACTTCGTGACTATGTGACTCTCCGCTACTTAGCAATTTGGTGATGATTGAAAAAGTAGTTGTAGACTTCAGGAAGGGACAGAAACGTGGCATAAGATTTATGAATGGCAGGAAAAAAGGAAAGCATCGGTATTGTAGGCCATATGATCACTAAGCTCCGTGTACAGCCTGACAAGACAGGCAAAACATGGATACCATCCATTCGCGGAGGCGATACTAACCTTCACGGACAGCGACAACAACCGAGCCAAAACCGTGCCACAATATGGGGAAGCAATTGTGCAGATGTAATGCAGAAAGGGAAATGGGAATTCAAGCTTTAGCTACGATATATCAGGCTCCACCAGTAGTACCCTTACGTCTCGTAATAACCTTCAGCATGCGTAATGCTGGGAGCGTTTGATATGATAAAATCTGGAAGGTCTATCCAGCTCGGGGGGACACCCTACCTAGTCATGCACCTTACCAAGCAAAGACCGAAGCAAAAGATCGTAAAACTTCAGGTATCTCCTGTTACACCATCATACAAACGCCAGGGAATCGAACCAGATAAAAGACAAAGGTATGGCGGCCAGGTTTGTCATGAGTACTCCTTCCCACTCGCCCTCGAAAACTCTCCCTTTCGTACAATCCTGCTCCTTAATATAATATTGGCTCTACTTCTTTCTTGTCGCAACTGTGGGATTGGTCAATTACCTGGCCCAAGAACAGACTGTGAAGACTTTGCACTTACTTGGAACAACAATAATAACGAGGAGCAAGATGATAACGGCGGCAATGATGCACATGCGCATCTTCATATCCTTCCACCACATCTGCTTCCTTACTCTGTTGGCTCCGCGTCGGAAGCCTTGTGCGGAAACTGCGAGATTATCGGTTTTGTCCTGTAGGGAATCCAATCGTTCGCCACGTTCTGAGACTTTGTTGATGTTGTCGCGCATAATTCCTACGGTAGAGTCGATTTCCTATAGACCAATATTTTTGTTAGCACTTTACTCTTGCATCGTCGTAGCCAGTATTTGAACATGCTCCAACATCTATATCAAAGAAAAGGGAGTACTTACGGCTTGAAGGGCGGCGGTACGTTGATTGCTGCCTTGTCCTGCTCCGCCGGTTTGAGCACCCCCGGAAGGGATGTACGGATCGTACGGCGCATTGTTTTCGTTGGCCATTGTCTATTTAGGTTTGTAGGGTGAAGCCGAAGTAGTTCAAGTAGAGCAGTGGTAATCGCGCAGCGACTAGGTTGTGGATGTGTGATGGCGTGTGATCTGCTTGTGAAGGTGCAGATGGATGGATGAGCAGCGGGCTGCGACAGTGATTGTTTCAGTGACGCTCTTCCGAAGCTGTAGGAAGGTTGGCAGGCGGTAATGCGTCAGGCACGAGAAAGTTGCGGGTTGTAACTTTGTGAATGTCTGGCTGTTGTCACAATGTTTTGCAGTAGATCAAAGGTGGAGGGTGAGTGGTATGTGGTGTGGAGGTCAGGTTGGGTCGGGTGGCCCTTTCAAAACCAACCGCTGAATTGGTCACGTGATGTTAATTTAATATAAGGTGTAGGCATGGGCTACGCAATGGATGGCTCAGCTTGTGAGGCTGGAGAGGCGAACAAAGAACAAAGCGTGCCCAGCCTTGTCCATATTGCTGTCGATTACTTTCTTTCCAGGATACAAGGTATGTCACCCAGGAACTCGGATTTTGAGATTTGATCAGATATTTGTTTTGGCTCTGCATGTATGAAGAGAAAATAAGATTGAAAAATTTGATCGAGGTATTCCTAACTCCATAGATTTCAGGATTCTTTTGATGAAATACGACAAATTCACAAAAACAGACCAGTAATTTTCTACTCTGTTTGAGAATAGACAGCACGTTTGGATTGCAGGAGTTCTATGTTTGTATCATTGAATCATCGTCAGTGGCCAGTTTCTCTTCACCACCCTACAATTACGACTGCAATAGAGAGGTTTTCAGCGTTTGACTGCGCCTCAATGGCCCTCTTTTGGTTGGTCATTGGTGGTTGTCGGGCCACGGCTGGGCATCGTTCCTAGCAGATGCTCTAGGGGCGACATGGAATCTTGAATTGGGTCCAACATCGTCAACGAGCATCAACTCTCCTCCAACACTCGCTTTTTCGCTCTCAACTTACAGTTACACTTGGTGCGCGGTAGTAATTCCCTCGTCTCGCACCTTCTCCACGAGTTACGATCGTTGAGAGACATCTGGACATTCCCGTACCTGTGCCTACCTTTTCCGTAGGGTCCGCTCCCCACGCCCCCTGATCTTCGATTTCCTTACAACAATTCAAACCCGCATTTCGACTCCATAATTCTAAATCCTAATACTGTGAATTACAACTTCACGCTGCGAAATCGTATAACGCAAACTGAATAACCTGCCGCGCTGTGCGACGGTTCCTGAAATCGCTTTGTTGACGCTGGCGTTGACCGCGCCAAACGCTTGCCAATCTACTGCCGGACACACCGAAACGACTGCTAATTTATTACCGCCATCATGAAGTTACCGTGCAGTTCTACAGTTATAATAGGAGGCCTTTTGGCAGGAGCAGGGAGCGTGCAGGGTGCTATACAAGTCTCGTGGGATTCAACAGGTGGGCTCCCTGAAATTTTATATTAAACAAGTCGATCAAATCTAATTGATCCCCAGCTTCTATCAAACAAGCAGCCTCAACACTAGCACATGGCATGGTCAAATACTACACCGGAAATGTCACTGGAGATGTTCCTGGAAATTTACCGGCGCCCTACTACTGGTGGGAAGCGGGCGCTATGTTTAGTACCTTGATTGACTACTGGTATTATACTGGAGATACCACATACAACAGTCTAGTAACGCAAGCCATGCTATGGCAGACTGGTCCCAATGCCGACTACATGCCTCCCAACCAGACGAAGACGCTGGGAAACGATGATCAAGCATTTTGGGGAATGGCAGCCATGTCCGCAGCCGAAGCCAGATTCCCAGACCCTCCAGCGGACAAACCGCAGTGGCTTGCTCTTGCGCAGGCAGTTTTCAATACCCAAGCACCAAGATGGGATACGCAGACATGTGGTGGAGGACTGAAGTGGCAGATTTTCACGTTCAACAATGGATACAATTATAAGAACACCATATCGAATGGATGCTTTTTCAATATGGCAGCACGCCTGGCCAAATATACTGGCAACAACACCTACTCGGAGTGGGCAGAGAAGTCTTGGGATTGGACCGCTGCTGTTGGCCTCATGTCTCCGGACTACCACTTTTTCGATGGATCAGATGACACTCTGAACTGTACACAGATTAATCATATCCAGTGGACGTATAATGCTGGTGTTTACTTGTACGGTGCAGCAAATATGTGGAATGTCGTAAGTACTTGAACCGCCAATATAGAAATTGCCACTGACGAGTTATACAGACCCAAGATGCAGGCGACGCAACCAAAGCAGCCCTATGGAAGGCTCGCGTCACGGGTATGCTAACAGGCCTCGAGGTCTTTTTCGAGAACAAAATCATGAAAGAGGTTGCATGCGAAGACAACGGCAAATGCGACGTCGATCAACGCTCCTTCAAAGCATACCTATCACGCTGGATGGCCGCCACCACCAAAGTCGCCCCCTGGACAGCCAACACCATTCTACCGTACTTGGATACATCTTCTCAAGCCGCGGTGGGCACATGCAAGGCTGGTGCTGACGGCAACCAGTGCGGTCTCCGGTGGAGTAAAGGAGCCGTCAATGATGGATCTATGGGTGTCGGTGAACAAATGGCCGTACTGGAAGTGGTGCAGGGGAGACTTATCGGACAAGTACAAGGACCTGTCACCAATTCCACTGGAGGAACCAGCAAAGGAGATAGTGCTGCTGGTAGTAACGCCGATGATAATCCGTTGCAATTCGATCAAATCACTACAGGCGATAAGGCAGGCGCCGGTATCTTAACCACGTTGATACTCGTGGCGCTATTTGGTGGTGCGTGGTGGATGGCGCTGAAGTAAGGGTGTAGCACTTAATGGAATAGGAAATAGGTTGGGTAAAGCTAGATCTTGATTGTCGTATTAGGGCGTCGCCCTCTTTGGATACGATCTGGGAAGCCGTGTCTTTTTTTGCATTGCAATTGGTTTGTGGATGGGCGCACGTTTGATGGCCCCTCTGGCGTTCTTCTTCAGTAATGGGCGTCTTCTGTTTTTCCTTTCTCTTCTTTTCTGTCCTTGCCCTTGTCCTACTCTACTACCAGCTTAGAGCTTATGGATAGTCGCAATTTACACGGTATACTTGTGCTTGTGGATATATGTCATCGAAGTTTCCCTTTTCACCACCTTGCTCTATCACTGCCAAAGATTACAGATTGTGTAGACTGAGGAGAAGCACAGGAACTTGTCACTATGAGGTGTTACTTCTTGGTCCCGAAAGGCACCGTGAATGCTGAGTGCTGTAACGAACTTCAGAGAGATGGAGCTGTTGTGTTTGATTTCAGATCGCTTGTGATCATGACTCTAAAGGCCAAGTCTTCGAGAAATGGATGAGCGCACTTTCCTCTTCGGGAATGAAATCGCCTATGGTATACACCAACCACTCCTCTAATCTCTTGACACTTTCAACCCTATCCACGACTCTGGATCCTATGATGTTTTCGTTGGACCCCTTGACGGAGCTTCGTAGCAAGCCCTCGTCATAATGTGCACATCTTCTCATTCTTTCTAGAAACTCGGATTACACAGTTTCAAGAAAGATTTTACTCCCGCAAGAAGCCGGACAGGTCATCGATAGGGTTACAATTATGCAGAAAAATCATGCGAGCTACCTTAATATTATTTAAACATATCTGTATTGACATCTTTTAGTGCTGCCCAAGTTTAATTCTAGAACAGAATTCTTAAGGTTTGAGGGAGTACATTTATTGGGGCTCAACTTTTCTCTCCGAGAATTGCCTTTGGATACGAAGTCGCAGGTACAAGTCGGGAAAGTTGAGTTTTCGGATTCCGCGAGCGTGGATTAGTGGAAGTTCCTGACGCACAGCTTAGGCATGACAGGTTGCGTAAGCAACGTAAGCAGAGAGAGTGCATATCAGAGGGGTATTGCATCAGAAATGAAGTTTCTGTTCTGAAGTATAAACATCAAGATTTTTGTTCTAACGATATTGTTGAGAGTCTCATAGTTCTCCAGTGGACTAATTTTTCAAATTAGGAGGAAGCTCGACCTCAAGCTCGTGTTGACTGCTCAGAACGAAAGAATAAGGTAGCACAAGCGAGAGCTATCCCTTGGTGAGGTCCGATGGAGCCTCAGCTAACTCCACATTCACATTCATGTGGCAAGTGCGGAGAACATATCGATGTAGTAATACCCGTGAGAGGTCTATCGCAGTGGTTTACCAGTCAGTCTCTGCACCAACTTCGCAACCTCTAAGAGGGAATGGAGGGTGTTCCAACTTCCTCGTGGATGCAATAAATAAACAAAGACCCACAAAGTGATTTACTATTATTGTTATTATTATTCTCGTTGTCTCACACCATGCTTCTGGGATTTCCTGATCCGGATACTGCCAAAATAGCTATACAGGGGTGTTTGTTGGTCGACAGGCTACGAATTCTCCAAACTTTGCGCCAAAACAACGTGGTCATTCTTCGCCTAATAATTATATCAGATTTGTTAAACATTTAATCTCGTTTACACATTTATGCTCATGATCAAATGTCTTCAAGACCAATTGTCAAATGGTCGTTCAGATAGAAAAAAGACCAAGATATTCATGATCTAAGAACAGATCATCGAGGCTGCGGCTACCCTGATCTGAGGGGTAGGCCTGCGACAAGGCTGCTAGGGTGCAGGTGTATTGCCCGAACGATTTACCTTCGCCACACTTTGAACTTCCACCTCGATCCTGGTTATTGGGAGGATCATTTCGGGGTGCACACGGTCGCAATATCTTTCACCTCTCCTCAGACAGAGAATAGAAATAATTGTTCGAAGATATAGGGATTATAAGAAAGATCCAACACCAAGCAATCCCACCATTTGCACTTGCAAATCGATAATCGCTGACGAACACTTGCTTTAGCCTAATCGGGATAAGCTGAGCTGAGGCGAGGACTATTTTGGGAACAACGGGTTTATCGGGGATCCGTTTCGCTTTCTTGGCTGCATGCCCGTCCTCTCTCACCACGAGAAACTGGCGATCCAACTCACGCAAGTGGCACAGCTGCTTGTACAATCCTTCGTGCTGCGCAAGTCCGTGCCGTAAACCGTGGTCAGGATTCTCTAGCAGCATGCAACACCTTGACTCCGCTTTCCATAGGCTGGTCTGCCTGAGAATCAGCCTGCTCGAGGCTTATACCTTTTTCTAAACATATGCCCGTATCCTGCCTACAGTGACACTCTTACCCTGCTTTCTTGCCTCACCTGTTTTCCTTTGTATGCTTGCCCTTCCCACATCCTTCCGCTGTCATGCCTTGGACGCCGTAAGATGCATGCATTCCCTTTGATTTCTTCTTCTCTGTTGTGATTCTTTCTTAATATACTCTTCTTGTTTCACCTCTCCGCTGCCTCCATTGGGTAACAGCTTCAGCATTGCCGCCTTAATTACAGCTTGAAAAAAAAGCTATACTATCACTCGACATGGCGTATGAAAATATGTCGAACATATCACCAACCACGGCCTTTCAGCCAACAAGCAACAGTGTCAATCGACGGAGCCTTTCGATATTCAGTCGACGAGGCGCCGAAACGCCTACGCCAGCAACACAAGCGTTAGCATTAACAAGCTTGACAATGGGACTTAACTCATACGCTTCCTCGAGCGCTACAGCCGGCCCCCAAAAGTCAAAGAGGTGGACGAGGGCGAAGAGCTATTCGGAACCCAAAATCCCTGAAGGATGCATCCTGCGTGCAGTCCCCAAGGATGCTCCTACGGTAGCCCTTACACCGCTGGAAAGAGAAATGGCCACGTCTCCAAACGACGAAATCCTGAGAAACATAGGATTCTTCCCGGAATCCGCGCCGACTAGCCCAATCCTGCAAAATCCGTCGAGTCCATTAGCAGACGTCACAAATACTACACACTCGCCGAAGCGGTACTACTCAAAACGGGAACGAAAGAGTATAAATAACGATATCATTGGGATCTGGAGGAATGGCAAGGCTCAGTGGGAATCGAAGAAGGAATCAAATGATCAGTCGGACAATGACGGAAGACCCAAGACTTCCTCTGGCATCCCAGATACACCAAATTTAACCCACCAAAAGTCGAAAGAATTACGTCCCCAGATACAGGTAGTGATCCCGAGCAATCCCTCCCGCAGGCCTTTCAGTTTTGTTCCGTTCTTCTCAAATTCCGCGGTGGACCGGAGCTCCAAGGATATCACAGTTACGCATACCATCTCACAAGAGATTTCTCCACCATCTGTAACTTCGGGCCTTTCCGACAACTTGTATCAGATCTCTGCCATTTCACCGGATATTGTACCACATATGCCAAAGCCAAGAAGATTTACTCCAATCTCTACTACAATTGATCAGCATGCAGCTTTTGCAGATGAGTTGTTGGCTGAGATTCCACCGCATAACCGCGCGATTTCCAACACTTCCAGTAGTTCCGATTCCGATGGCGATGAGAATGCTTCTCCTTGTGCTAGCAATCGATCTTCAATGACAAGTATCGAGGTGCATGAGGACGTAATAGAACCTGCGAAACCGGAATTCAAGAGGAAAGAAAAATTGAAGCTTTCAGCAAGGAAACCAGTTCCAAGTCTAAGTCCTAGGTCAGAGGTGCCTCCCCCAGTGCAAGAACCGCGACTGTCTGATCTTGTTGGATTGGTACGCACTTCTAGCACAGCGCGTCCAAACGCTCACCGTCTGTCATCAAGAACGGGACGGAAATTGGCACGAATTGATTCTAAGGAGGAACTGCGGACCAGCGGGCCTACAAGCCCAACGTTGAGCGAGGCTGAACGAAGCCTCGAGTTGCAACTATTCCGTCTGTCACCCACGGAACAGCCACAGATGATTCCCACCTCACCAGTACCAGAAATTACCCTTTCTCCAGCAGATCTGCCACCTCCGCCACCTCGAAGATCGAGTAAGAGAAAGGTGAGGGTAGCCAGCAGCCCCGCCATCCCCTCTGCACCGACCTCATCATCCGCATCCCGTGCAGCTGCAATTGAGGCCACCCAGCAAGCTCGCAAACTCAGGCAACAGCAGATCGAGAATGACCAAGAGCTTGCCCACCATAAACTTCGCCGAACTGACTCTGTGCGATCTATATTATCACTTGTCAATGAAGATGAGGAATTCGATAAGGTCGACGCGCAAGCGGCAGCAAATGTGGTTTACCACATATTAAGCAACCTCTCGACGCTTGATGATCTTTTCCATACGGCAGTCACAAATAGGGCTTTTTACCGTGTTTTCAAGAACAGTGAAGTCCAAGTGATGCGCCAGGTGCTGAGAAATATGAGTCCTGCTGCTTGGGAATACCGCGAGACGCACCTCCTTAATTCTGAGGAAATCGAGTTGGATAGTGCAGGGCCTGCACCCGAATATTCACCAGCGAGCTATTTCCAAGGTTACAACAACGATGCCTATGTCATTGATAGTCTCAAGGAAATCATGTCTGAACGATGCCAAACACTGCTGCGGGGAGAGATGGTCGATGATATGAATAATCACGATGCGAAGCACACTTCCAGAGCCGATGCTGCCCTCTGGCGTATCTGGACTTTCTGCCGTATTTTCGGTTGCAAAAAAGGCCGAGAGGATGACCTTATTGCTCAGATGGACTGGCTTAGAGGTGGGCTTTTGGCTCATCAGGAATCTTGCACCAGTACAATCTCAACAAGCGACTCGTTCTATATCAGCGGTGTTTTGTTGAGTGCTCCAGAGCATTTCGCCCGTGGTAATGGTGGTGGCTTGACTGCTGAAGAACTCTACGACATGCTCGAGATGTGGAACTGTTTGAACAGTATCACGGCAGACCTTGTGGGAAATACCGAGCTGGCTAGGCGATATGGGGTGTACGAGAATACTGATGTCCGTGGCGGCGATATCGATGGAGAAGAGGCAATGCTTGGTATGTTTTTTGAGTCGACAGACCAAACGTTAATACTAATAATTTATACAGAAGAGTGGCACGCATATCTCCACACTTTAGGACTCCCAGCAGTTCTGGCCCTCGCCAACCACGTCTCCATAGACCCAGCAACGGCCTTCTCCACCGCCCACCAAAACAACTGGACCAATTGGTCCGCCCCAGCCATGGGTGGCAGCCGCAGTTACTTCTTACGCGAAGCAGTCGCCCGTCTTTACGAAGAAAAGATCTGCGAAACATTCTCTCCACAACAAGTTCAAATGCAAGAAATGCGCTCCATACGCCGCAAACGTGGAGCCAGTTTCGCAAACGAGATGCGTAACCATCGCAAACTGAACGGAAACTCTGTAAAGAGCTTCCGTTCCGAGAGGCCTATGAGTGGATGGGAGGGTGTGATGACTAGGCTCGACACTTCTCCGCAGCAAGAGGTATTCGAAAATAATTCGACGCCCACTGTCATCACTGGACATCCTGCACTCGCAGATCATTCCGCTCCTTCAGGCCTTCCAGCCTTTGCCGCTCACCCCGCCTTTGCGCATTCTACTGAGGTGGTGTGGAATCCATGTCCACCGCCATATGAGGACAACAGAGCAAGCTGGCAGCATCCTCTCCAACGAGCGCTGCAAGATCAGGACCCTGGTACAAACTCAGCTGAAAAGGCCATTTTCAGGATCGTGGAGATGGGGTTCACCTGCGATGAGGCGAAAGGAGCTTTGAAGATTACTGATATGGGTGATGGATTGAAGATTGATCGTGCTATTGAGTACCTGTTAAGACAACAAGAGCGAAATTTCTAAATTGATGAACTACGAGACAAGAATAAGTATGTGGCAACATTCGTTGGAGACTGAGTATTCTAAATTGCTTTGGCGAATTACACGATTTGAGAGGAAGAAGGCAATTTGGGCCGTGCTGTTTGGTTTTACTGTTTCGTTCGAGATACCCAGAGACTTGACATTTCTCTAATGTTTGTTTTTATTGAATATATACTTTCTATGGTCGCTGAAGAAATGAGAAATATGTGGTTTTCATAATGATGGTCGTTGTTTGAAATGAATAAATCTTTCGCAGTGTGAAAAGACACGCTGTGCGTGATAGAAGTGACAAGCCTATCGGAATGTGGTTTTAAGGTTTCATCAAACCCTCCCTGTTCGAACAAATCTAACATTTACAATAATCCGAGCTGTGAAAAGTGTGGTAAAGGTAATTAATTTTTCAGTTGACCTGAGGCAGTAGGTCCGGCATACGGTACGGTACACTTCCATCGCATCTAACTTTATCACTTCATCCTTTTCGCATCGAGGAACATGTCGACACCAAGTATCTCTTCTCCAAAATTAAGTCCCGCACCCACGACATTCTCCCAAGCAACACCATCCCAGATCCTCCAAGTATGCACCATGAATTACCCTTCCTGGGGTTCCCCCCTCACCCTCCCAGCACACATCACCCGCGAAAAACACCTGAGCGAACAACCCCTAACCAAAAATGGTAAATGGAAAACTTGGATTTTGACTTTGGTTGATTCTGATTCTCCCGACGGTGAAATTGTGGCTAGTTGTGAGACTTTTGAGAAGAGGATTCTGGTGGGTGTGGAAGATGGTGATGGTGTTATCGGGGAGGAAAAGGGGTATGGGATTGCTAGTGTTTTTACTAGGAAGGAGTACAGGGGAAGAGGGTATGCGGGGGTTTTGCTGAGGGGTTTGAAGGAGTGGTTTGATGGGTTGGATGGGGAGAGGGGGGTGTGCAGTGTGCTTTATAGTGATATTGGGAAGGTCTGTCTTCCTTCCTCCGTTTCCTACTCGCCTACTCCAAGCCTCTCTCTTCAATGTGTGCCTTCTTGCTGACCTTGCTTTTATAAGAGTTTTTATACCAAGTTAGGGTGGGATCCATTCCCTTCAAAGCAGATTATTTTGGAGCTAAATCCTGACGACATCGTAACATCAGATGCACAGGCAGAATGTCGTGTGATAGAAGGTGTGAGATTACTAAAACAGGCTGATCTCGAAGCTTTATGCGAAAGAGATATCGATGCCATGAAGCAGAGATTCAAGAACGAAACACTGCAACCACGAAATCAGACCAGGATAGCTTTTCTACCAACATATGAACAAGCATGTTGGCACTGGTCGAAAGAGCAGTTTCACGTTGCTAGCAGAGGGGAGATCTCAGAGATCAAAGGCGCAATTTCTGCAAGTGGAAATGTGTGGATGTATTGGTATCATGATGTTGATGGGGGTAAGCTAAAGATCCAACGGATTGTGATTTTAGACAGAGAAGACGAGGAGCGTAGGATCGATGAATTGGCTTTGCTGCTCCAGCAAGCGGTGAAAGAAGCAAGTGGTTGGGGGATCAAAAAGGTGATTGTTTGGAATCCGTGTGAGGAGGTGAGGGTGGCTGCGAGGAGGATTGGAGAAACCGAAGGGATCGGTATTGAAGAGGAGGAAAGACAGGTTGCGAGCATCCCTTCACTGAGGTGGAAGCGGGGGAGGAAGAATGAAAAAATTGTCTGGGACTCTGATGAATTTTACGCTTGGTGCTGAGCGCTATGTGCTGCACCTAATCTTGAATACAAGATGCCTCTGTGAGAAGTGCAGGTCGGTAGGTTAGTCTGTAGGTTGCAATGGTAGACATGATGGGTGATAACAAAGCACTAGGTAACATTCTTCAAGTCTTACGGGTTTCCAACACTGTCTACAAAGAGAAATGATGCTTGCGGTAGTGGTGAGGAGGAGTCGCCTATAGTTAAATTTATGCTAGCTATCCTCTTCCTGGATAACTTCCAGATGTACCATTAGGAGGAAGCAAAAGGCATAACAAAACGCAGCAACCGACCCCAGCAAACCGGGTTTCCCGACAACATTGGACTCCCCAAGCTTCACTATTTACGCAGCCTTAGAGTCTCTGATGTGGCGGTCAGACCAACAAATATAATTTCATCCCGCAAAGCCTCCATCCCACCTCTTGCAAAAGGCAGGCCGGCTAATTCCTGTGCTCAAGCGGACAATGCCAAAACTCTGTCACAACCTGCTTCACCTCAACTTTCCCATCGCTCTTTTCCTTGACCATGTCAACGAGAGTCTGACACTCTGTCCCTTCGATGACGTTCGATGGTAGGCAAACAGTAATGGCCTTCAGGTTTGGCATCTGCAGGAGCGTCTCTAACAGTGGACTAGCTTTGCACTTGTCATCGGCCTTGAGATGCTTCCAAGAGCGCTTAGTAAAGAGCATGGCCTGGCGGATGTCGAGGGTAACGTAGTGGAGATTGGGCATGATAGCTGGCAGATCTGGAAGGTCATCGGTAATGTCCAAACGACCGATAACGCCAACGGTATTGGAGAAGTAGTGGAGATCCTGGGTACAGTAGGCGAACAGATTCTTGATGTCGACGTTGCGGAGACTGGATCTCTGGAGAGAGAAGTGATAGAGGAAGGAGGGAATGAATTCAATGTCCTTTGCGCGCTGGAGGCGAATGATCAAGGCGTTGGATTCGAAGTAGACCTTGGAAGCCTCGGAGACCAACTTCGCATTCTTGATGTGTAAGAGCTTGGGGAGCATCCTGGAGAAGCGCCGCATATCTGCGACTGAGTTTGTGAGGGTGAACTTATCGACGGTATCCGAGGAGAAGTAGTGGCCGTAGATCTGTTCGCGAAGTTCAAGTGGTAGCTTCATGAATGGAGCGAAACCGCCAGGTCGGACAACGCCATCCGTCGCAGACTCTTCAGTAACAGTAACAGACTCTCCATAGGGTTCGTCCACATCACGCCAATCTTCTAAGAAGGAATTGGATCTACCGAGTCGACGCTCTGGTGCGGCTCGCGAAAACCGAGTCATTCTCTGCGGTCGATTGCTTGTTGTGGAAAAGGGATTAGAGTAAGGCGCCATTCTAGAGTTTGAGGAGGAGATTTTGTCAGCTTTCATGAGTTTGTTGTAGATGTCGGATTCAAGAGGTTGGTGGTGAGAAGATTTTGTAGGCGAAGAAGTTGTTGTTGAAGAAGTAGGGTAGGAGCGTTTGGATACGCAGGTGTTGCCTTATATGGTAGAGCAGGGACGGGTAACGTGGTTTTTGGTCTTGTGAAGCAACTCTGAGGTGCGCTCTGAAGGCTACCTTATTAAGTGTTGTGTGAGTTAATAAGAACTGTGTGTGATTTAATAAAAACTGAGCAGAAGACAATGCGAGTAGATGATAGGAACACAGTTTCACTGGAAACTCACTCTGGACGATTTACTGTACCATGTTAAACTAGGCAGGAACAATGGATGAAATTTGCTCTTCCACCCGTTACTCACCGTTGGAAGAAAGTTGCAGAATTCAGACGTAGCTACCACACTCTGGTATTTGAGTGACATGCTGGCTAAGCGAGAGTCACATTGAGCTGCACAATTACAATTGTAAAATGTTTGAAGGCTCCGTATTTGATTTTGGTGTCCTCGTACAGGCCATAATTCATCCTAGCTCTTTGAAAGAGGAAATCCATGTCGACCTTGAAAACGATTACAGTATTGCTACTTACTCTAGGTATACTTATTTAGCTCAAACGTAGTCAGTGTAATGATTGTAGTTTAGGATTCCGCCCAGTTCAAACTGCTGGAGCGAAAGAATTTAGAGAGCAGTCGGATGGCTGAGAAATGCTTGAGAAAAGCATCAATGCGGTGGACTCAGCCTACATATTTGCATATTTGCATTACACATCAACAATTACATTATATGGAAGAGACACGGAAGGGATCTTGATGGGCATTGGCAAGATTGTGGAATGGGTGATGGTGTTGGGATGAGTACCACGTCAAATGGAACTGAAGATCATTTCGACAATATCAATAAACCTTGGCCACATAACGATCGGAATATAGCAGTAACAATATCTAAAAGACTATCCCACTTTCCGAAGATTATCTAAAGCAGAGAACATTATCACGTGACCGTGAATTTATTCGGTTTCGATCTCTTGGTGGGCATCCCGTCAACTGACTTTGAGATACATCAACACTTTCAAATCAAGCAGGAAAAGTTTCTGATAACTCAATTATGGCGTCCACCGAAATGGATATTGACGCACCCTCGGAATCAAAATCGAACGAAGCGCGCACAACGGGCGGCGCAGTGGCGGTCCGAAGTATCGAGGGCTGGATTATCATAGTCACTAACGTCCACGAAGAAGCCAGCGAAGAGGACATTCAAGAATTATTTGGGGAATGGGGCGAGATCAAGAATCTCCACTTGAACTTGGACAGACGGACTGGTTATGTCAAGGTACGGCAAGATTTTATAGATTTGTGACATGTATTGTGAACTAACAGCTGATTTTTGCGCGTACTAGGGATACGCATTGATCGAATACCCAACTCTCGCCGAAGCTCGCGCTGCCATCGAAGGCGCCAACGGTACAAAATTGCTTGAGCATACCATTTCGGTTGATTATGCGTTCGTGAGGCCGCCACCACAGAAGGGCGCACCGCCTGCTGGACGTGCAGGCCGGGGTCAGGGAAAGGGTAGGAATAGGAGTACGAGTCCTGGAGCTGATAGGGGTGGCAGGAGTGGTAGCAGAGGTGGTCGAGGTCGAGACGATGATATTGATGATGTTGAGTAGAGCATGGAATTATGCTTGGGCCATCAATGACGGACAAAAGCTGGGTGATAATTAGGGACGTAGTAGGTGAGCGTCTTTTGCATAGAACGATACAAATGCTGGTCGGCTTGTCTCGACTCTGAGACAAGTCGACACTACTCGATATTGCCTGTAAGTGCGGGTGCAGTTGCTATCTCAAACAGGGCCTTTACTGATGGTTAACTCATAGACTTTTTTCGTGATAGCAGCGGTTCGAAAAAAGCAGGAGGTATTGCCGCCTCTCGCAAGAAAGATATGATTGATCAATTATGGAGCTGACTTGGAATTGCGTTTGATACACTACAGCTTAGGCGAAGAGGCGCCTTCCAAAGGCTCAATGGACAGGATAGCCCGGAAGCGATCCTCAAACGCCCTCTTCGTAACTTTACTATTCGGCGCAAAGAGATCATACCCATGAGGACACCCTGGATGAACGTGAACTTCCACCGATACCCCCGCCTTCCCAAACTGTGCAGCATATACAAGATTCTCCGCCCTGAAAAGATCCAACTCTCCAGTTTCAATATACATTGGTGGTAGTCCAGTCGCGTCCGTCATTCGAGCAGGAGCTGCGGTTGGTGGAACTGTACTTGTACCACGCCTGGAACCCAACATGGCACCCCATCCAGTCTCGTTATCTGTCGAAGACCAAACTGCAAAAGCAGCCAAGTGATCGTCTTGCGCGACATTGCGATCGTCTAACATTGGGTAGATGAGGATTTGCTTCGCTATGCTCGACCCCTTACGCTCCTTTGCCAAATGTGTCAAAGCGGCGGCCATTCCTCCACCACCTGAATCTCCCATTATAGCGATCTTTGCTGGGTCGATGCCAAGTTCGGATGCGTGCTCGTGCAGCCAAACTAACCCTGCGTAACAATCCTCCACGGGGACTGGATATACATTCTCAGGTGCGAGGCGGTACTCTACGTTCAAGAATGGCACACCTGTCTTCGAGACATAATTTCCCACCACAGGATCGTATAGTGGTACCGAGCCAGCGATGAAGCCTCCGCCGTGCATGTAGAGGACACCAGCCGTGCTCTTTGCGGTCGCCCCGTTCTTCGTGTAGAAACGTAGGAGTATTTGATGTCCATCTGAAGCGGCAACATGGTAGTCCTTGGTGGTCACGTCTTTTGGCATTGGTGGCATTAAGGCTGGGAACATTGTCTCTACGCCTGCTCGACGGGTTGCGACATCGCCGACCGGAGTTGGTGGTGGTGGTTCTGAACCCGGTGGGCTGAGGGCAGCTATCGCTGCGCCGACTTCGGGGTCGATTTTGAACGGCATTGTGATTTGAATTGGATATGAATGGTAAGGAGTACGATATTGGAGGGGTAGAGCTCTGGGATGGAAGCTATTTAATCACTCTAGACTCTGGGCCCTAAGGGAAGCTTGGCCGAAAGCTGTCGGCTCAAGGGTCCGCGAAGTGAGCTCACTCGGTGCGGAAACCTAATACCTCCGTCGCTCTTTCTCAGCGCTTACTAGAGGCGACTGATTAGCAAGGTAATAGTTGATTGGTAAGCAATTGAAGCTGAATTGCGCTTGAATCGAATTTGCCGGACGTATGCGAAAGAAAATAGATTTTGTAGATCAGCGATTGTCGGAAATCCATATCCTGCACGGCAAGGCTGAACACTGCATGCCTTAAAAGATGAACGTATTTTCACAGCTTACAATGAACCCTCAAAATGTGTTGCTTTTGAGACCAGTCGATTGGCTAGCTTTACCTTGCAAGATGCGACTCTGTAATATAAATCGTAATACGGGTCTCACGGTGCGTGGTCAAGGGCAATAGTTGCGCCGAGCGTTCTTTGGGCTCCTATCAATTTTGATACTCCCTTACTTCGCACATACATCAAGATACCTCTTATATACTTAAAATACTTTGTGAAGAGACCGAGTTACAATGAGAAAAAAATACCACGTGAGCAACTTCCCCACACCGCAATGATGCGACGGGAGGTATGGGGCTATGCGCCATCGGCCAAGCAGATGCGGCTTGATCAGATGGTACAGAACGACAACCAGTGGACACCAATGTTTTCCATCTCGTCTACCTCGTCACGCACACGACACCAGTTCCACCACTACATCAGCCCATCTATGAGTGTTGTTGTATTCCTCAAGGTTTCGTGAAGCAATTCGACTGCCATGAGAATATCTTGAACAGCCATTTTGCCTTTTTGGCTCTTCTTTGCTTCTTTTGTATCTCTTTTCTGTTGTACTTTGTATCGCTTCTTGGGCGAAGTCATGGCCGTAACAGGTGATTCAAGCATTAATGGCGCACCTCGAAAGGTGTATTGGAGGTGGATTGGCGTTTTTGTGGGAGTGCTTCTTGTGGTACTGGTTTGGCATGAAACGGGCACTCAATTTGAAAGCTCAACAACAGTCCCTCGACGTTATCCACCACAACGGTTTACAGCTCAAGACATACTTCTGGATGTAAATTCTCGAGCTGGCTATCATCAAAGACCCCAACAACTCAAGTCGTCTAGCCAGTTCGCCATGGCGCCTTCCAATTATGTCCCGGTAAATCCTCTCGAGGAATTGCATTATGCTCTCGAAGTAATGCAGAATTTCTACTTCCAGCTGTGGCTGGGAACATGGCCGACATGCATAGACTGGACAGGAGCAGTCCTAGGAACCTTCGTCTCTGCTTCCCTCTTTTCCTTGACCCGCTCCCTCGACTACAGCCTTCCGAAACCACCTCAAAGCATACCAAACCAACCAGACCGGATCACCATGAAAGGCGAACGCATCGAAAATGAAATAGACAAATACTTTTCCCAATCTATTGCTTATTACTTTGGAGAAGATTACTTTGGCATAAGGATGCAGGCATACGATGATATGCTCTGGGTCGTTTTGGGATGGTTGGAAAGTGTACGTTTTGTCAAGCTGCATACTCTTGCGCATTATCCTGCTGCGGAAGGAAAAGAGAAGGGTGAGTGGTATGGAAGGCAATTTGTTCCGGCTTTTGCTCATCGGGCGCATGTGTTTTATGATATTGCTAAGAAGGGTTGGGACACGGAACTCTGCGGTGGAGGCATGAATTGGAACCCACGACTGACGCCCTATAAGAACGCTATCACGAACGAGCTGTACATTTCTGCGAGTATTGGCATGTATCTATATTTTCCTGGGGATCTCAATTCTTCTCCTTTTGCGACACAGGAAAAGAGGAAGTGTGGCTCGAGAGAAGGGATTGACGCAGCAGGTGAAGAGTCTACCACGGGACATTCTTTCGATCCGGTCTATCGCAAAAACGCTATCGAAGCTTACACCTGGTTGAAGCATAGCAACATGACCAACGAGAAGGGCCTCTATGTCGACGGATTCCACATCAAAGGTTGGAGAAATCGCCATGATACCGGAACTGGCAACTGCGATGAGAGAAACGAGATGGTTTACACCTACAACCAAGGTGTCCTTCTCTCCGGTCTTCGTGGTCTATGGGAAGGTACGGGCGAACGCAAGTACCTCGAAGACGGTCACGCCCTCGTTCGCAACGTCATCGCCGCGACTGGTTGGAAATCCCCCACGGAACGTACCTCCTCGTGGCAAGGTCTCGGTAGCAACGGAATCATGGAGGAGATCTGCGACAAAAAGGGTACTTGCAGCCAAAATGCGCAAACTTTCAAGGGAATTTATTTTCACCACTTGACTTTATTCTGCGAGCCACTGCCTCGTATAGCTGCTGTACCTGGCAAGACTTTCTCTGCCGGCCCGGAGGAAGTTCGACTGCATTCGCAAAGCTGCAATGAATACGCAACGTGGGTGACCTGGAACGCCCGAGCGGCGTTGAGCACCAGAGATCGCCAGGGAAGGTTCGGTATGTGGTGGGGTGCTAATGTCAATGTACTGGAGACGGCGACGTTTCCAGTCCAAGGACAAGACTATCGCAACAGAGGTCTCGGAGATGCAAAGAGATGGGGTACTGGATGGTACAATGGTATTAACACCGCACGACCTCCAAGTCTGGAAGACGAGGGCATCATTGTTTTAGGAAAGAGAAATGTTGCGCCGGCTAGAAGGGGAACCCCAACGCATTGGGTGGACTTCGACTCTGGTCGCGTAATTCCGCAAGATCCGGATTTTCCACAGTATTTCAATGCCACTGATGCCAATGATAGGGGACGTGGTCGCACTGTGGAAACACAGGGGGGTGGCGTGGCGGTCGTGCGCGCCATGTGGGAGTTTGTTGGTAGATTTGCTGATGTGGTTATTAAGTGATGTTGAACTGTTCGGAATAAGTGAAGGGACGGCCGCATGGGAATCTCATAATGTATTGACGATATGGAGCATTGTACATGGATCTGGGAATATATGGGCAACAAAAGGCGCTTTCGGGACTATATATAACAAGCGTTTTTACTGTAGGTACTATATTTTCGGAGGTCTTGTATCGCGCAAGGTATTAGGAACCGCATTTGATACGCAAAAGTAATGTTAACAATAATTTCATATTACTATCTAGAAGCCTTGCTTCAACCTTCCAGTCTCAATTCCGGAAATTCTGCCTAGGATACTTATTTGAAGTAGGTCGTCTCTTTCTTTACTACCTTCTTCAAGTAAATTGTCAATTTCTCTTTACCTCTCTTGGCGATACTGTCATTTCCTCTGACACTCTTCTCATTACTAGCACGTTCTTTGCCTTTAGCTTCACGGGACTGTTGGGAACCAATTCCTTCGCTCTGCTGCTTTGAAGTGGATGCCCTTTGCTTTCCCTTGGATAAATCGGCACTGCTTCCCTTCTCATGGGTAACGGTCCTAGCATCCGAGCAGGTCGGACAAACAAGTGTCTCGGAGATCGAATCAATACCATCGCTACTACTGAATATGCTAGATGTATCTGCTTCGGGTGATTTCACATCTGAGACCGGCTCGGCTGACTCGGTGTCTTTCGATGTTCCAGAAGCCTCACCCTGGGTTTCTCCACGATCATCACCTTTGTCAGAAATGACCGAACCCCTGGGGGGAGGTGTCGATCCTACCAAAGGAACGCCTCTTTCCCCAGAAGGTACACCCTCTACCGAATCAGGCGAAGGTGAAGGGAGCCCAGCCGTAGAAGCAGCAGACGAAGCCACTCCACCACCTCTCCACAGCAACAGCGCAAATATGTTAAGGAATTCAATCTCGGTGGGATGGAGCTGACCTGGATACCTTGAATCGGACGAGCCACCATCGGAACCTCTCTGCGTGTAGGTACTCAAATTATCCCACACTTCATGTCCTACCTGTTCGCGCACTTGCTCCGCCACGTAATGAAATGTGTTCTCTTGTATTTCGTCTAGTTGTTCTTCTGTGAGGCCGAAGCGGTTGTTGGGGTAGGATTGCTCTTCTGGACTTGGTGCTGTTTCTCTTGCTTGACGTTCTGGAAGTTCGGGTCTGGTGGGTGAGGATTGTGGTACTGCATTGTTTTGAGCAGTAGTGCGACGAGGCTCTGGTGGCCATTGTCTAGGGACGAGTGGTGTTCGTGGTGTTTGCTGTGTAGAGCTAGAAGTAGATGAAGACGAAGTAAGTCGCGGATGATCTCTTCTAGGGACTTCAGCTGTATGTGCAGGAATGTTGGTGTCGGAAGAGTGTGCTCCTCCAGGACGATCATCTGATTGTTGAGAGACAGCGGGCTGACTTGCTGGTTGGGCTCCTCCAGCTTCACTGCCATTTCGGGTGTCCTGATCTGCACGAACCGTCACTGGGTGAGACACACCATTCGGCCTAGGCCGGTAAGCTTGAACCTCACGCGGCACAACTATTTCCACCTCATAAGTGTCGTCTTCATGGCGAGAGTGCCCATTCGTCAAAAGCTGGCCCACCGCCGCCGCAACTCTACGCTCTACCGCTGCCGTATTTACCGAATCATCCCCAAAGATTTCTCTCTCATCCTCCTCAGTCCACTTCTCCTCTATCCGTGTCTGAGCGATGGTGTGGTTCAATATCGCGTCAAGAAGGCGTAGTGTGGTTATTGGGCTTGTTACTGGAGCTTCAGCATTGATTCCTGCTGCAGAGAGTATTTCTAGGCATTCTGGAATTGGAGTGGTGAACATTCGGGTCAGGGGATGGATTCCAAGGCCGTATTTTGTCCATGTGAGACCATGTGTATGGATGATGGTTGCCGATGGGGGGTTGCTATCCATGTTCAAGCTTTCGGGAAAGGTTCTTCTTATTCTGCTTGTTAGCTACGATTAATGATCCTGATAATGAGATGTAAAAGCTGTGTAAGGTTTGGGCAAAGTTTTGATGAGCCCAAGGATTGAGTATGGGTCATGCTTATGTGAATGATACGCCTCTAATATCCGTCATCAAGTTGAGCTCATCAGCATATGAGTTGTGCGGCCATGAGGTTCTTCTAGACAGCACATGTATGCAGTATTTACTCTGAAGTGATTCACCAAAGGTAGTATCTCCAAGTCCAAAATGTTTAGTTTCCAGTGATTAGAAATAGGAACAGCAAAATGAAGAAAGGCTTTGGTGCTAATTGTAAAAATCGAGGCTGAGGACAATGAATTGACATTGCTTTGATACGGCGTAGAATCAAGAGAGACATCAGAAAATGTTATGCTGAGTTGAAATGAAAACGTGTATTTCGCTCTGACCATTCAATATCAGTGGGCCTGGCATGATGGTGAGGTACAAGAGTTATACGAAGAACATTCGATTTATTGAAGTGTTTTGAAGTCTCCAAACTACTTTTCTAGCCTGAATCAAGACGCTGTAGGTAGAAGGCATGGTGACTTAGGATTCAGTGCCCTCAAACAATACCTATGCTTTGCGTTCCGAGTTGCGCTTAACCAAAGGGAATGACATTATGTAAGTATAGGTAATTCTTCGCAGCCGCATTGCTCCAGTTTTCGAGCACCTTAATGAGTAGCGATCCGAATAAATTGACGTATAGCCAAAAAATGGTATTTATAAATGCCAGTGGGAACCAAAACCCGGGTTGAATTGGTAGTCTGTGTCAGCGAAGTCCAATATCGGTAATTAGCTCGGAAGGCAGTCGTACGCGAGATTCCAGGGCATGCCGCGGAAAGATTAAGCGATCATTCGCGGTGCTCTATATAATAATCGCAAACCTTCTTGATGTAGAGTACAACTTGTTATGATTGAGGATACATAATTAGGAGACTCAATCAAATCAAAGATTCAACTCGATACGACAACGTGTATTGGGGACGTCGAATTCCGCGACTAGCCGAGCTGTGAGTACTCGGTGTTTTGGAATAGGTCGCTGGTGACCCCAGCGAAGGCATTGTCCATCGAGAGGCCCTTTTCCCAGGTATCCCAGTCTTCAATTTGAGAAAGCAGGTCAAAGCCATCGGAACCACTACTTGTTACCTGGGTCTCCGCGTAGAGGTTCGCACTATTTCCGAGAAGTTCCCAGTAATCTGTATGTGTAATCTGGGGGGTGAATAACGGACATCGGGAAGCCATCGTGTGACGTGTAGATGCCGTATGCACGCTATCAGAGGAGGAAGTGCCCTGTGATAGTTTTTCGATCATTTTATCGTAAGTTTGGCGAACCACTGGTAAAACTGAATTGAACAAACAGAAGACAGTTGGAGGAGCTTCGGGATTATCTGATCTCGATAATTCAGCCATTCGGAAGGAAAGACTCTCGAGATAGACGCCAAATTGTGTTCGTTGGTCATTAGCTCCAGAGATCCATTCTGGCATGGATTGAGTGATCTCACAAAGCCGAAACAATACGATGATAGTGTGGATTAGCCTCGACCATTCTGGCAGCGAAAAGTTTCGATACTCGGAAAGCGGTAAAGAGATGTAAGCCTCGAGCACTGTTTTGACAGCTTGGAGACATAGTGTAAGAACGGTAAGGCGCGCGTCCGAAGGCCGCATTGGGTCCTGGGGGTGGATTTCTGGAGTCAATGCTATAGCGTAGAGCTTCATATCCGTATAGAGTTGAAGGAGGCGAAGTGAAGCTTAGTAATAGTTAGTGTTGGACCGCTTCAGGGAGAAGAGGATGTACGGTGCGTTTGCGAAGCATTTGCGTTGGACATATCTGCAAGATCTAAGTGTCTGTTCCTACAAGCATCAATGCAGACTTCCAATGCAGGTCTGGTGCCCTCTAAACAGTGGAGAGCGTCGTTAGGGTTCGCGTTTATTGCCTCATCAACAATGAGCTGGATTGTAACCATTGGGACGAGAAGACGGTCTGCTTCGTAAACGGGATTCGCAGCAATTTGAGAGAGACAAGCTTCCGCGTAATGGTTGAAGTCTAATTTGTTGGCACGTCTAGGCGGCAATGCTAACCTGTCGTTTAGAGTCAGAATTATTATCAACCTTACCACTCAATGAACTGTCATACGATGATGATAAATAGTAACAACCCATGTACGCTCGGATTCCTTCTGGCCTCTCGATTTTCCGAAGCTCTTCCTCTTCAGAGACACTGAAACTTTCTTGCTTTGGCGGAATATTATACTCCAAGTCGTTGATCAGAGAAATGGCCATTTGAATAAACTGCCACCACTGTCCATTACGAGGTCTAAGCTGTTGCGGATAGAATGCAATATGAACAAGCAGGCCTTGTATTATATCAAGGGATCTCTCTCCATTCATGGTGACCTTTTCACTTAGAACTTTGCGAAACTCGGCATCTAGAGTGTAATGCACTAGAGGTTCGTCTTGCGACATTGCAGAAAAGATACCCAGTGCAAGAAATGGTCTCTTTGTTAGAATTGATTCGAGTGCCCACCCAGAAGGGAGGGTCACGAAAGGAAAGTACTTGCCCACCGCGCCATCAAAACGGGTAAGGTATATTTGCGCCTGGTTTGCAGAGATACTCGGCTTCAATGGTAGCTTCGCGTGATGAAATGTTGTCTTCGGTGGCTTCTGGTTATTCAAATAATGTGTACCCCCTTCATCTGGTGTATTCCAAAGCATATTTGGAAGAAAGCGCTCGAGGAGTTGTCGATGAAAGCCTTGTAATGCAGAAGTTTCATCTTTCTTGAGTTCTTGCCCTGGAGTTGGGAAGAGCGAAGACAGCACATTATCGGTCGGGTCTGTTGGTTTCGGGTCATGTCCCGAATGTGCGGAATCTTTGGTTGACTGTCTGAATTACCTCAATGAGAACTGGTGCCTCATAATAGAGCTAAACACCGTAGCCTGGGTAGAAGTACAAACCTTCGGGGTTGAGGCGCTAGAGTTTTCTTCGAATTTGGATTCCTGCTTGGGAAGACGCATTTGGAGCGAGTAGCGAGACACCTGTTCTCGTTCAACAACGTGTGAGTTGCTTATTCAATCTAATTCTCTCTCACCTTTCACATATTCCTCCTTCAGCACTAGGCAGACAGCGAGACTTTCTTGAGCGGCAAGCCTCACAAGCCCACGTAACACGCGGAGCTGGGCAGATGCGGGATGACGAACTCATGGTTATGGAAGCTGTTGTCTCTGGGGCTGTGGGATAAAATTTGAATCTAGCAATCAAGTTCCGCCCAGAAGGATTGAGGAAAGCCGTTGGCCGTCTGACTAGTGAGTTTGTCTACCTTGTCACGCCAAGAATCACTTTATTTCCACTTCCAAGCGTCCCAAGCTTTTCGACTTCCTCCACACCCGTCAACCACAATCCGGAAATCCCGCTTTTCATTCCATGCACCTGGTATTTCGTACAGCCCGCAGTATTCGGGCCGTCAGATTGTAATTGATGAACCCGATGGCCGAAGCACAGATCTTTCTGGAGCATTCAGGTACTCTTCTGCGGGTCCAAATCTACGGTTGAACTACTCAAGAATGAATTATCCACTATACATGGGAGTTCAGCCTGGATGTAGCAAGAAGAAGCAACTCCAACTTCGCCCAACAATCTTAAATACGACATAATTCTTCACATATACGTAGGAAGAGGTGTTGATGTCACAGAGGCTTAGGGCGCGGCGGACGACCTCCTCGCTGTGTGTATCGTTAACCAAGCTAGCACTACACACACATAAGCTTTTTTCATTCTGTATGAGAGATTAGAGTACCATGCTCAACAGATAGACTTGTTCTCGGCCTCCTTCTAATTTCTAAAAGAGTCTTGCCAAGCGTAAGAACAGCCAAGAGACGCCTCGGACGCCACGGAAGAGGAATGTCTTAATACCAGCCGTAACCACGTATTGACATAACCCAGAAAGAGAAATGGAAATGCTCGAGAGGTATAAGTGTGGCTCCGTCCTCTCTATAAACGACGTCATTCGCAAATTAAACACTCCACTAACGCCAGAACTTCATCCAAACTCATCATGTTTTTCCAATCCATAATACTCTTTAGTTCTTCCCTTTTCACAACTTGGGCCTGTCCAGAGCATAGCTACGATGAGAGCGGATCAGCCTTACAAAAACGGGCAGAGGGGCAGGATTGGGCTTATGAAGCGTCCTACAATTGGGGCATGATTAATGAAAGTGAGTTGCGGGACATTGGAACACAATAATCATCGGAATTCTATCACTAAAACTTTCAGACTATACTCTCTGCCAGACCGGAACCATGCAATCACCCATTCCGCTTCTATTCACGCAGGGTCTTTCATTAGGGCATAAACCTACTTTCTCAAATGCCGCGCAAGTAGCAGGTACCTTTCTCAATTGGGGTTATGGTCCTGGCTTTACTGTCGCGAAGAATTTATCATCCACAACAACTGTAACATTCGAGGACGGCAAGGACGGAGTCAACGAGACGGCGTATCTCAAAGGCTGGCATATTCATTCCCCGGCAGATCATAGTGTCCAAGCGGATCGCTCAAAAGCTGAACTACATTTCGTCTACGGTGATGCCAGTGGCGCAGACCGAGCTGTATTTGCGTTTCGTGTGGATCCAGGAAACACGAGATCAGCCTTCTTCGATCAACTCCCAGCTATGATATCTTTCAGGGAGAAGAAACGGCAGATCCCTATATCCATGGACCTCGAACTCGCCTTGGAGGAGGTGAATCATTTCTCAGAGTTCTGGACATATCGTGGTAGTTTGACTTCGCCTCCATGTTGGGAGGGGATACGGTGGTACGTCGCTCGAAATATCTTGTTTGTCAGCAATGAACAGATGCAATCGATCTTGGCGGTGTCTACCTACTCAGCAAGAGCGGAACAAGAGGTATGGCTACATGCGATCAATGTTTGATTTCAACACCGTAGCCATCGACCAGAGGAAGGGAAGGGGAAGTCTGAACTGTCGATTTCGTTCTTCTAAGTAGATTTCATATTGGATACCCTACAATTCACTCTTAGCGACTTCGATTGATTTGCATACCGTGAAGCTTTCGCTGTACTATCTCCTGTCAATGGCGAAATGGACGTGCAAGATTAGCTTTTTCAATATGAATAAAAAATGTCATACACTCGCCAACTTTAGACACTAGGGCCTATCAACTAATCAAGCCTCCAAACATCTTTAGAGACTTTTACATCTCAATTATTGAAGTGAAGATAAGAGAGA
Organism: Tothia fuscella; assembly: GCA_010583015.1. Classification (NCBI taxonomy): domain Eukaryota; kingdom Fungi; phylum Ascomycota; class Dothideomycetes; order Venturiales; family Cylindrosympodiaceae; genus Tothia; species Tothia fuscella. The sequence goes on from MU007121.1 coordinate 56,448, forward strand.
CAGCCCCTGCCCCTGCCCAAATAGGAAGCCTTTTGGTTTATCGATAAGAGGTCTGGTCCGAGCTCGAGCTGTTCAAAACTTCATGAAAGGCTTCCTGTGAATTCAACAATTGAGCTGCAATCAAGTGCATTCGTTCTAGCAGTATGGCTTCCGCAGCTTCTCAGCCTCTCTCCTTTCCCCCAGAGATATTTGCCGCCCTCACTCCCACTCCATTCCTCCTCGCTCACCTCAATCCATCAAACCCGAAAACACCTTCTCTCCGCGCAAACGGGCGCAAAGCCTCCCAATTCAGGACACCAACCATAAACACCAATTCTTTGACACATTGCTCTGGCAGCGCAGTAGTAAGATTAGGCGATACTGCTGTAGTGTGTGGTGTCCGTGGTGAAATACTCCTTGCAAAAGACATACCCAATGCACCTCATGTGGAATTACCAGATGAGGAAGGCGACGCAATCAGCAACAACAATGACGACGACGACGACGACGTAACAGAGATAACCTCTTTAAACCTCCTGGTCCCAAACATCGAATTAGCAACGGGATGTTCACCAGCTCATCTACCAGGAAACCCCCCCTCAACATTAGCACAATCACTCTCCCAGCGATTGCTATCTCTCCTAAACACCACACGGCTAATCCGCGCTTCCGACCTAAGGATAATGTACCGACCTCCCACAACCTCCGACGACGATGACGACACGCCACCCCCACTTCAAGTAGTAGCATACTGGACCCTGTACATAGACATCCTCATGATATCCCTAGACGGCAACCCCTTCGACTCAGCATGGGGCGCCATCCTCTCAGCCCTTCAAAACACAATCCTCCCAAAAGCATGGTGGGACCCCGACTTGGAAATATTACTATGTTCCGACCGCGTCAGCGAAGGCAAGAAACTAAAATTAAGAGGGTCGCCGGTAGCCTCTACATTTGTGGTATTTGAGCCGGGAAGGGAGAAGGGAGTGCAAGAGCAAAGGACGTGGATACTTGCTGATCCTGATAGTTTTGAGGAGGGACTGTGTAGGGAGAGTGTAACTGTTGTGGTTGATTATGTGGAGGGGGTGGGGAGGGTTAGGAGGATTGAGAAGGGTGGGGGTGTTGTGGTTGGGAGGGATGAATTGGGGTATATGACCAAATTGGCTTTGGGGAGGTGGAGTCAGTGGGATGTTGTTCTGCAGGAAGAGATGGAGTGAAAATAGTCTTCAAGATGCGGAGCAAGACAACCTCCGCCTTGCGTTAGCTGCGCGACATGTACAAACACAATGCAGAATTCCGAGAACATATCAGGGCTGCTTGCCCCTGCATGTACGGTATTACATCGAAAAGCCTGTATCTCGTGAATGATTTACATTGATAGGGACAATTCTTTTGGATGCATCACAAATATATGCTCTTCCTCTTTCTATACACAGAAAAGATTCCAACTCCGCACAAATTGAACCTGGGGTTGATCTTTTTAATCCACCTTCTTCGTGGTGACCTGCTTGGTAGCCCAAAGATCGACATATTTGTCCACATCCATATCCTGAAGTTTGTTCAAGTCTTCCGTAAGGTTAACGAGCTCATCGATGCGACCTTGATCGTAGTGAATTTCTGATTTACGTGTTAGTACATATCAATTCGTTTGGGCTCGATACTTTGTCTTACCTAGATGTCTCTTGAACTTCTTAAGGATCTCTGGCTTAGCCTCCTCCCTCCTAAGTTTATGTCCAAGAGGCGCCTCAACAAGCACCTCATCCAAAACGGTCCCATCTTTAAGAGTAACAGTCAGAGCATTAGCGATGGTTCGCTTAGATGGGTCGTGGTAGTCAGCAGTCAACTGTGGGTCCTCAACACACTTGATGCGTTGCCTCAAAGACTCAACAAGCTGGCTCGTGGCAGCCTCACCACCATCGGTATAATCAGTAGCCTCTAACCTGTTGAAAACAAGCATAGTCGAAACCATGTACTGAACGCAGTGATCACGATCCGCAAAGTTATCCATGGGTTTGAACTGTTTGTCGATGATACGGATGCAAGCTTCGTGTGTGCGGTTGGTGATGGAGTCGATGTCTTCGGCGCTCTTGCCCATGCTCTTGAGTGTAGCATTGATCTTCTTGGCGGCTTCGACAGCGGTCTGCGAGTGAAATTCTGCAGGGTAGGATACTTTGAACAGGACATTCTCCATGACGTAGCTGCCGTATGGTCGTTGAAAGGAGAATTTGTTGCCTCCGAAGCAGACGTCGTAGAAACCCCAAACAGGTGCGGAGAGGACGGTTGGAACACCTGGCTCACCACGCATGACCTTCAGGACGTTGTCTACAGCTTTTTGGCATGCGTCACCTGCGGCCCACGATTTTCGCGACATGGTATTGGGGGAGTGGCGGTATGTACGGAGGGCTTGTCCATCGACCCATGCGTGGGAGATGGCATCGCGGGTTTGAGCTTCGGTCAGACCGAGCATCTTGGATACAACAGCTGCGGAAGCAACCTTGACAAGAAGAACATGATCGAGACCGACTTTGTTGTAGGAGTTGTCCAAAGCTAGGACACCCTGGAGCTCGTGTGCCTTGATCATACCCTCGAGAACATCCTTGACCTTGAGTACCTTGCCGTTTCCTAGACTTCCACCTGCACGGTTCGTTCGCGAGATCCAGTCTGCAACAGCGAGGATAGCGCCCAAGTTATCGGAAGGGTGGCCCCACTCGGCAGCGAGCCAGCAGTCGTTAAAATCGAGCCATCTGATCATGGCTCCGATGTTGAATGCTGCTTTTGAAGGTTCGAGGATATATGGTGTTCCTGGGACTTTGGGGCCATTTGGCACAGTTGTGCCCTCCACGGTGGGACCGAGTTGTTTTGTGCAGGATTCGAATTTGAGGGCTTCGAGACCGCATCCGAGGGCGTCAATCATGACCCATCGTGCTGTGTCGAACTATACGGAGCTATAAGTATCTCTCCTTTAGATTGTTGAAAATAGTATAGCTTACCGCGAGATCTGAATCAATTGGGGTATTGTGAATATAGCTCGCCATATCCTTAATTTCTGGATCATACTCCCTCGCAACGCCAGATGGTGGGGCATTACTCCTCCTCGTCGCCGACGTAGAAAAAGACGCAGCCATAGCTGTAGGAGCACGGAAAGATTGTCTAGAAAGCGTGGAAGAAGCAATTGGTCTCGCGGTGCGTATAGCGGATGCTCTCACAGTCCGGGTAGCAATACTGCAAATGTTTCGACTGAAGGCCGACATATTTGTCAAAATTGTGCTTGCCAGCTCATGCAAATTGCGGGACCAAAAAGAATAAATGAGCGAGTAAGTATTACAGGAAAGTTCGGGACGCACCGGAGGGATAATTTTCACTCTCTCACTGCTATATTATTATTGCTTCGGTTGCTTGCTTCAATCTTCAGCCATGGTTTTTATTCGGCGGGGTGGATGAGAGACGGCTGCGGAATAATTCCCGAGGACGCGGAGATGTTATTCCAGCAGGGCCAGCGAGGTCGGTAAGGATTCATTTTGTAAACAAACTCTTTTTCACCCAAACTAAATGGATCATCTCCATCATGGTTGAGAGAGAATTTAGCCAACTACTAATGTGACGAGTCACGTTCTAGACTGACGCGTTTGAGCTCATAGCAGCTCCGTGCTGTTACAATAGCAGAATATCACCAAAGAAAGCATACAGTATCGGTGGAATTAGAAAGCTTAAGATTCATTGTAAAGAGATCCGTCAATACTCCTCCATAAATCGCTATAATCATCCTCCGTTCGCACGAAATATTCAAGAGATATCTCTCCATGGCCAGAAACGCAACACGATCTACGCCTCACCAGCACCCCTCTGTCCAGTCTGTATAGATATCAGCACAATATTCTCGGACATTCTCAAATGTATAGAGATACTCACATAAAATGCCAACCCACCATCAGTGGTAGTAAAAGTAATCTTACTTCCCTTAGGAAAGTAAAAAACATCCCCAGCAACAGCATGCACCTTTTTCCCAGTCTCATCCTCAATATCGAAGCTCCCGGAGATGATAATCTTCATCTCATGGTATGTGTAATCGTAAACGAGAGGAGTACCTGGCTTTAAGTTGAAGAAGCCCGCGGACAGTGGTTTTGCGCTATCAGTGCTATATTATCTCAACTATTAGCATTTGATATAGAATTATAGAAGGCATAATCTCCAGCTCCCAAGAGCTCCCCACCACACACAAACTCACCTGTTTGAAATGTCCCCCAAAAAAGCATTCTCATTTCCAATCAGCGGTAATTTGGAAGCGAAATCAGTAGATGCCTTGGCATAATATTGGAAAGCAACCTTCTCAGCCATCTTGTCCTTTGATTTCGGTGCTGATGGAGGTGATGGTGAAGCCGAAGCGTTGAGATAAGAATGCAAAGACTCAAGGTACGTCTTCAAGTGCGGAGAGGTGGAGTAGCAAAAATCCTGACCTTTGGGCGATGTGGGAGGTATCGGTTTAAGAGACTGCTGGGAAGTGGTATGAGGCTGTGATATGGTCATTCGGCGAAGTTGAACACAATGGAGGTGTAGGCTGAGAACAAATAGATCTTTTTTTTTAGCTTTGCCTAAGTAATCAGCCTCTTATATACTAGTAACAACCGTTGAGATAGGCTGTGTACTTCAGGGAGAGGGGCGATTCTTTCACGCATACGATTGCGGAACGCGGTACTAAGGGGATGGATTGGCCGGATGGGGCAAAGTAGCTATGCAGTGGTGGTGGAAGAGCGAATTTATTTCGCCTATCAGATGAGCAGTTGGAATGACGAATTTTTGGGTATGGAGACAAGGCTCCATAAACGAACATGAGCCGTGAATGTCTGGCTCTCATGTAACTCTTCATATTCTATCAGAGATATCTATATACAAAAAGCTTTTTACCGAAATTGCTGCAATCGAGAGAATAGAGTTTAATTGACATTGCTAATGAAGTAGAATACATGGCCGACACGGGGAAGATACCGAACGGAGAAGTTATACTATGGTACCGTTGACAGTACTATATTTGTTTGACAGGCTCGCTGATAGAGCAGAGCCTAATGCTGTGGTACTCACGACGGGACATGTTTACCGCATTAGGCAAAGGTCTTACCCTATCAGCCATGGGACTTTTGATTGGACGGCACCAACTACAGCCTTGTCACTGAATGTCTACCGGACAAGACATCTCCAAACACATCGTAGATCGCGAGTATACATAATATTTTTGCACAGTTGTGGTTTGACATCGACAACCAGTGCAAATTATTGACGAATTACAGTAATTTACGCCCGCACAGTGTGCAAAAGCGTGTGACTAGTATCGCACAGCCTATTCCGTTAGGCTTCTTATACACCACAATGCAGAGACGCCTAGCCCGTCTATAGAGAGAAAACAAAAAGCTCCCGTAAGCAATCGTAACCCATTCTGAAAATACTGAAAACACATTTCCAAAATTTGAGAAACCGTGAAGTCCAAAAGCTAAACCAAACCAGACCTAAGCATCTCCAGAATTTCATGCTAATGGATAAAATTGAAAGGATATCGTTAAAAAAGAGAAAGGCACTAGTATCCAGGCTGAAATTTTAATCACCCAAGAAGGACTGCTCGACACATCAGTAATGATTCACCAAAGACGAGATCTACCTTACCTTCCCAATTCCACTCCTTCATGACTCCAAGCCAATGAAGCCGTCCCCTTGCAGTAAATGCATGATCCACCTCTCCAGAAGCAGCATCTCTACTAGCTTTCCTTGGACAATTAAGATTAGAATTTGGCAAACTAAGGGTATTAAGCCTTCTCCTCCTCTCTCCAAAAGGATCACCCCATTCTATATCAAGACCGCACATGACACTCCCATCCATATCAAAGCTCAGTTCTTGCTTGAGAGGGACAATCTTCTTCGAAGTGCAAAGTTCGTATTCATCACGTCGATCCCACACTTCTTTCACGACTTCAGCACATCGATCAATAACGCCTATTTTCATTCTTTGAGCCATGGAGAGCCAGCGATCACGAACCCATTGCCTGTCTTCTTCGTCGAGGGCTTCGCAGCTCGCGGCGATGAGGGGATAAATCTGCACGATGACAGTGCGAGAACTCAAGGGGACAGTAGCGAGGTACACCATCACTTTCTTGCCGAGTTCCACTGATGTTTCTGAAGGGATCTCCGGTACAGCTTGGTGTAAGTATAACAGGGTCGCCCATCGATAAGCTTCCGCAGTTTGAAGTGCATGCTGCAAGTCGATGGACGGATCTTCCGGTTTCAGTTCCAACGCGGGCGGATCCCAATCCTGGAGGAGTTTTTTCAATTCCATGGCATGCGAGATGATGGAAGGGGAATTGCTGTTGCAACGTCGAACTTTACGCACAAGATTCGCAACGCGGCCGATGATGGGAAATAAGGTCGACGCGGCACCCATTAGAGGATCCAAGTGGGACTCCCCTTGGAATGGCTCTGCCAACTTCGAGTACACGGCGTCAAAATCGTTAGACTCGTCATCGTCTTCAGAGGTCAAACGAGCGAGCACATCCATATAAACCCAAGCATTGCAAAGGAACTTCAACCGCTCCAATTCCTCACCTGCGAACGCAACCTGGCGGTGGCGAGTAAGTGCTTGATTGACAAGTATCTTTGCACCTTTGATGTGATTGATGCCAGTAGAGACGTGTGTATCCCAGGATTCTGCGAATGCAAGAGCAAGTGTAGTCGCGATAGCGGTATCGAACCTCATAGTAGCAATCCCATTTGCCAGTGCTTCAATACTAGTTCGCATATGATCGATGCCTTGAACACGCAACTCAGGCTGGTACTTTGATGTGTGAAAGCTCGTCATGGATGCGATAGCATGATACAGTGCGGGACTATCTCTAGCTAGTGGCCAAATTAACGTACGCCATGGATTCTCGGTAGGGCCATCCTTGACGGAGAGTATACCGCAAGTTTGGCGGTCGAACCGTAGTGTGAGCATTTCGGGTCCATTCGCAGGCAAGTCGAGGCCACGAGGCACGCTACACAAGTTTGTGTTTGGAAACAACGAGCCCATGGATGACATGCTGGAGGTGTAGAAGTCTGGCAAAGACATGACCCAGGGTTTCTGATCCATATCCTCAAAGTCATTCCTCATGATATCCTCCACGTCCTCGTCATCCTCGTTGAAGAATATATGGTCGCCCATGTCCAGAGGCGTAAGCAATGGGGGGCTGATGCTCTGATCAAAGTCCATCATCGCTGCAGTTGCATCGATCATCTCTGCTTCCGAAAAAAGTGGCATGCCCGTCTCGAGATCTTGCAAATTGGAGTTCTCTTCCGGCATACCAGGCATATCTGGGAACGGCTCGTTCATCATAGCTGGTGACATAGGAAAGCCCGATAAGGCATCTTCCAAAGAAAACATCTCTGGTGAAACTTCACCACTAGTATTATCTTCTTTATGCAATTGAGGTAGAGCAACTGCCTGATCCGAATCATTCTGTACTTCTACCTTGAGGGTTTGCTCCTCTTGAACGAAAGGTTGAACTTCGAAGCCGGAAGCAACAATCTCAATGGGCGATGTAGATTGACTAGGCGTTGGCTTGTGTCCAGTAGTAATAACAATATCCTTCTTGTTCTTTGCTCCGGGTGGTCTGCCCGTGGTAAAGCTCATCTCTCCAAACGGACGCCATTTGTAATCTTTCCTATATCCACCACAATCGACACTGCGACGCGCACACTGTTGGCAAGTAGGCTTCGTCTCGTCACACTTTAAACGTTTGGCCTTGCAAGTAACACATCCTAGGCACAATCAGCATCGAATTGCTGCAAATGACCATGGCATTCGCGTAGTGGTGTGTAATCATACCATTCCTGCTCTTCGACTGCTTCTTTTTCTCAACTCCATTACAGCTCGTCTCTCCAGCCTTCTCAGCAGTCTTAAGTTTCGTCGTGATAGTAGTATTACGTTTCCGTTGTTGCTTTGCTTTCGTTGTTGTTATCGAAATCTGTGCCGGCTTCGGCGAGGGGCAATCGTGGGACTCCTCAATGGCAGATTCAGAGGAAGCAGTCAAAAATACAAGCGGAGAAGGAATCGTAATCGTATCTGCTGCCATAAGGTGTATAAAAACAGCTTTATAAGAGTGGCACCGTCACCCAAGAAAAGCAAAAGAGCTACACAGAAAGGGTGAATCGGTTGCAAACGCAAAGAGGAAATTGATTGCGAGCATGTGCGATGGGAGTGTTACCTTACAGTAGTACTGCTAATTGGTGTGGAGGGTTTTCCTTCTTTTCCCCTCCCACCCTCACGCATTACTGGGCTGCAATTCTTTGGACCGCATGGCTAAAGTGGAGAACTACCCGCTAATGCCACTGACTCCCGCTTCTTATCGCAGCAAATCCAGCCGCAGATGATAGGGCTCTCAGCTCTGAACCAGCAGTGGTTCATGTAATCTTCAGGGTCTAGGGTCTGTGGAGTGGGGCCGATCGTGCACTGTCGTAACTGTGCAGGGGTCGCCGCATTTCAAACACCGAGTCGAACCCGTCTTGTGTACGTTTTCGGTACCACTTTGCCTTGAAAGTATCGTGACATTGCGAAGTAGCCGTTTGGAAACTTAGTAGCTTGCGAAGAACATGGCTGCTGACTTCTGAATGAGCAATCAAGGTTATCGCTTACTACCACTAGGATGCCGTGGCACGATTTCGCGACCAGTATCCAGCATAAAAGCTATTACAACCACTTGCAAACCTTGCATTGTTTGTCGCATCGCTTTCGGTCTTCTCTCCCAACTGTTGCCCATGCTGTATATTTGTTTCGAGCCGTATTGTACATGTGCACCATTGCGATCGCGGGTACCCAATTGTTTGATCGTAGCGCTTTGTCACTTCAGAATTGCTCGGTTGTAGAACCATTGGCGACTTGTTGATTGGACAGAATACTGCAGCGGCCATGACGGGTGTATACCCGCTGTTCGAGTATCAAGTATATCCATCCAGCTGGTTTGAAAATGACGCAAAGCTGCTTCTACAGTTACATTCCGAGCCAGCTTCCTCCACAATTAATGTGACAATAAAGAACTTCGACCCCATAGAAGGGACTGAGAAAGAAAACACTTCAGAGCGCAATTAAGAGTCTTTCGAAATACCACGGATAAACACAGATGAAACTGAACTATCCAATATCACTGAAATGACGGATCAATTGGTTTTCTAAGTATGGATCCTACCTTAGATTCGGTGGCTTCTTGCCAGGTCATTTCCTGGCAAGCTTCACAGCTCCAGGAACAGGCCATTACGTCTACCCACTCTTTGATGGGTTTCAAATCGACACATCGTGCAGAGCAACGGTGGGAGATATGACACTCCAGCCGAGGATGTCGTTCGGCCGATTTGGAAGTGAATACGGGACGTTAATGGAACGAAGAGATGCACCGTACACACACCGTTCTCTTGCACAGACAAATCTCAATGCTGCCTCGAAAGCGATGCATCCTCTCCACTACCGCCAATATGAGGTAACCAGATGATTGAAAGTGCGTGGGGGGCATAAAGCGTCTTGATCTGGGTAGTCGGGGTTTGGTGTGCAGTTTTTAATGCCCGACACCATCGGCAGTTGGGCAGATCGCGGGTTTTGCTTGGAGTCAACTTGACGACAAGTATTTAAGCTCGCTTGGATTGACTCTTCACGAGCCTTTCAATGCCATAATTCCGAGGATGACAGCTTCCATCTCTTTCAACTCGTGCGCTTCATTGTGCACTCCATTTGTAGTACTTTCTGATTTCGCACTTTTGCCCTTGCTCTTAGAATTGTCGCTCGAGTTGAGTTTATAGATTTTGCGGATTCGGGGGAGATCAGCCGAATGTTTGAGATTCTCATCACTGAATTCGATTCGATTTCCCTCAACGCAACTACCTAGGTGCGATGCAGGATCAAGCCGGGTAACGGCCGAGTTGGGGGCATTCAATACTTTGATTGCAAGGAGTGTGTTTGTCGTGTCCGAGACTCCAAAGCGACGAAAGGATTCGGCAATCTAAGAAGACCCTATCAGATCCGGTCATACATTATCGAAATTGTTGGAAGCAGGAGGTATATGAAGGATGTATGTGCGCCCAAAGCGAACCTAATATTTGCTGGGGCTTCCAAAAGAAACAGGCAATAATCAGGATTAGAAGGGAGGTATTCACTCTCCGCCTCAAAATAAAATATGGGAAGTCAAAGGAGAAGCTGACAGTCCATGAGTGTAAGAGGCGGTAATGGTGCATAAATAATCCAAAAAAATTGAATTGAATCAGTAATCAAACCTACATTATTGTTTGGACTCAGCGAAAACACAATCTCAGAGTGCACATTTCGACTCTTGAGCCGATTGTGTATTGAATCGTTTATGGCACGGAATACGGCTGCTAGAACGTGGTTTACCGAGATGATGGTTGTGGCATCTAGGAAGGCATATTCGTATTCAGCATTGCCCTCAAGCAGCTGTCGCTTCAAGAATTCTGCATTTGTGACGTCTTGGAAAAGTGAGACATGGACCGGATACGCCTCGAGATGTGGTAGCTTAAGTTCACTGCCAGCAGACATAATATCTTGTGAAGAAAGAAAGAAATTCAGACGTCTGAAACTTTTGATGTGGAAAACCCAGGTCGAGATTAGGCGCCTTGACACCTCAGGCTCACCCTATGCTACTCTCGACTTCCGATCCACAACTCTGAGGACCTCATATCATACCACCAACAGATACCAACCCACCCTCTCCACTCTCTCCAGACTCTATATACAATGTTCCTCCGACGCTCTGCCCTCCACATAGCCCGGCAAACACCAAGCCGTATCCCAATCGCAACCCGCACCTTCGCATCCTCGGTCTCACGCCGTATGTACCGACTCAACCCATCCCAGCTCCGAGAGAGCTCTTCAAGACTGCTGACTAACAGTATTACAGAAGAAGAAAAGGTTCAAACACCAAGCCAAGTCATTACCATAAAGAAGTTCAGCGGTATGTTTTTGGCGACTCAATGGCTCGTTTCACCGGGAGGAAGACACTGAACAGCTAACTTTTGATGTGTGTTGTGTGTAGAGATCAAGACTGAAGAAGACCTGTTGCCTCCCGGTGCGCCTCCTGGAGCTATCGCCACGGACTTAGATCAGGCTACTGGATTGGAACGTCTGGAAATTTTGGGAAAGATGGACGGTGTCGATATCTTTGACATGAAACCCTTGGATTCTTCACGGAAGGGTATGTACACAATCGACCTTCTCAATAGCCACCCCTTCTACATCCTCATAGGACCTTTCCAACTATAAGAGCATTCGACGACTCAACTGCCCTCTCCGAGTCCCGTAGAGCTATTATACACAAGCCAGAACAAGAACTAATCTCCCTTCACAGGAACAATGAAAGACCCCATCATGGTCAAATCCTTCGGCGATGAACACTACATCGGCTGCACCGGCGTACCTGCAGATACCCACCACCAATTGTGGATGGTAGTATCTCGTGAACGCCCCATCGAGCGCTGCAGCGAGTGCGGAAACGTTATCAAGATGGAGTATGTCGGACCGCAGGAAGACCCACATGCCCACGATCACGGCGACCACGGTGATCACCACGGTATGCTCCCTACATTTCGCCTCGTCAATACCCCACGTAAATATCCTTGTGCTTGTGGCTAACATTGAATTTCTAGTGTACGTTGAGCCGAAAAAGATGGCCGACTTCGTTAGACCTGAGTTTCGGTAGAGGGTTTGCTGCCTGATATTGGTACCTCTCTCTATTATGTGTACATATCGAAGATAGCAATTGGAGAAACGTTGTTGTTGTAAACTAGAAAGGTCCCTTTTCCAGAAACCGCCGTCATGCACTTGGAATCATCATCAAAAAATTCACTTGTCACATCACAAACACACCGCGAACTAAGGAGATGCAATTCGAAATGTTATTACAATTTTGTGTGGATTCTTCTCATCCATTAACATTCAAACATCTGTCTGGGACGAGCGCATAACAAATTACTGCATAGAGCTAGAAACCCCCAGCCAATTCCTGGACATCTCATTCGTAAATCCACCCGGTATCTGGTCTGGTGGACCTCATACCTGGGTTGATGCCTTTCATGACTGAATTGAGCCTCCATTACCCTTCTTCTTGCTTCCATCCTCAGCATCTTCATGCCCCACGGGGACAAAACCATACAAAAGTATTGCTCGTACAAATTACAATGGGGAAAAAGCTGTAAAGTGTCTCAGAATGCCGACCTCATGTCATAGTGATACATAGTAACACAACCAAGAAGAACTTTCCTCCTCTTTTCTGATCTGACCTCTTCGTCATAGAAGGCTTCGTGTCCTTCAAAATGATTCTATCTCTCCCAGGTTACAGTCATTGCAGTGTGTAATGAGCTGCATCACATTAGCCCCAGGAGGGTACTAGGGTGTGTGGGCAACACGATTGGGGAAGATATGCCGAAATTGGTCGGTCCGATTTTGGACTATGTAGAACAGATTGGTACACGTGATACAGTTGTGTCATCGGTGTCCCGTCTTAACATCCGTTTTCCTCGTCGGTATGGGCTGCGGCTTCGACTCAGTAGCTGTCGTCGGCGTCGACGAAGCTTCCTCCAAATCCACATCTTCCTTCGTAGACTGCAATTCATGCTCATCAAATTTGGTATCGCCACTCTTGCGATCTCTTGTATCTTCGCTACCTCTCCTAGGAAAACTACCAGCGTGCGTAGGTGTGCTGACTTGCGATCCGAGGAGATGATGCGGCCATGGCTCGAAATCTTCTCGACTTGTGGAAAAGGTGCTGACGACTGGGGCGTAGTACTCGCCGCTATCACCACCTTTGTGACTACTGGGGCTTTGTGGTTGATGTTCAGTTTGTGTGGGCGTCTTTGCTTCAGCAGAGTCGATTGGCGACCGTAATTCTTCCACATCCCCAATAGCTTGTCCATTCATCAGACCGTTAAGACCTCCTTCAATATCACGTAATAGACGAACGTACTCTTCCGGTACCAGACCTGTGTCCCCAGTCTTTGGATCCTGCGCTACCAGCCAGCCTTGCCCGTGCCTATACGATACTAGTATCACTTGTCCCTCTACCAACGGTAACTCATTTTCGTTTTCCTTGGCGAAATCGAAGAGCGCTACCGCTCGCCCATGCATCTCTTCGTCCGGCGACGCGATCGTGAATTGATAATCTCGACTATACCGGCTCTCGTCAATACCAAAATCATCGTCGCCATCTCCCGGTGATTCCGGAGACGATGACATCTCATCCAACGCAGCGCTATCGTACGATCGATTTGGCAAAGTAGCAAAATGCGAGTCTCTTCGTCCAACACCGGCCGGCACACTCAACGACGCAGCTTGATTTCCTGGTGGGTATGTGATGAATTCCCCACCCGGACCGTTGGCAGCTTCGTTGTTTTCGCTGAGATAATACGTTTCACTTCCATCACCGTTGGTGCCCTGGAATGACCCTATCCGGTCTGAACTTCGCCTGTCAAAGCCAACGACGTTTGATTTTATTTTTCGATGCCGTGAACTCGTCACTACAGGACTTTGCAGATCCTCGTCTTCACTGTATGGCGGCCCGTCGTGATCTGCAAATGAGGTTGTAGGTAACTGCTCCCCAGTCGCTGTCCACGGCGCAGGCGACCACTCTCCTCGCGAAGAAGACCATGCTGGTACTGGATCTGATAATCGTCTGTGGACATCACTTGCAGGTGTGGAGACGCCGGACGCTCTTTCGGGTGTTGGACCGTAATGTAGCGGGTGGTAAGGCGGATATGCAAAGTCACGGACTAGCGCATAACCAAGACTCGAGTGGAATTGAGGAAAGGCGACAGACTGCGGCCGTGAACCATACAGTGCGGCGTTCGAGGCATTACTGCGCGTGGAGAAGGTGGAGAGGCGTTGTTTTCGTATCGAAGCTGTTCGCTGTACTGCGGGCGTCTTGATTGCCGGTGACGTTACGAGAGGGGGTAATGATGGAGTACTCGGACTGGGTGACGGTAGTAAGTCGGTTGGAATCGATGTGGGTGATGGTGATTGTGTGCTGTGCTGGGGTGAAAGCACGGCGGCCATCGTGTCTTTTACCATCGACTGGTGGCGGTTGCGAACAAGTTACTGTCCCGTGAGGTGGATCAAAGGTAGGAGATTAGTGTTGTTGGTAGCTTCGAGGCAATGGCAGTGCCCATGCGGCAGTTGAAGATCGTAGAGGTAGTAGTCGCAGAGTCTGAGGAATTCGAGGACTCCAATTGCTCAGGTGTTGGAGCACAAGACAGCGGGTGTGGCTTGGTCCTTGGTTCTGTATTCCTTTTAAGGCGCAAGCTTTTTGGCGCTTGACAATAATATGCAGTGTCGGCAATTGTCTAGCGACTGAGAATTCTTGAGAACCTCTGCCGATCTGTGTGCTAGGAAAAGCGAGTTATTGCCTGGATTCGACCTTTCCTCCTCAGAAGGTCCACGAGTGAGAAAATGCCCTATTCAGAAGGACCCAGCAACCGGGCTTTTAGCTGAGGTACTGGGTTACGTGAGGTTGAGGAATGGGGTTCGCGCAAAGAATAGAGGCTCTTCCGAACGCAATCTGGTTGTTCGCCAAGGTGCGGTGAGTGGTCCAAGGCGATCAGCTGGGATGATGGCGTGGTCGCGATCTGAGTCGCGATAGAGGCCAATGGACACTGAGGGAGAAAGGCGTTAGGGTTGGAGTTGCGAAGTAGAGTAGTGAGGGTGAGTATGGTTGGTTGAGGTCATGGGCAAGGATCCAAATTCTGGGCGCTAACTTTTGCCGCGTTGCGTGAGTTCCTCGAGTGCAGCTAGGGGAGGAGTAACAGTAGTGCGAACTGTGCGAAAGCGATTCTTTTGCCGCTTGAACTGGAAGGAGTCTATCTGGATGCCTCCACGTCGCAGTCCCTCAAAATATCTGCCTGCTCACAAGCGACCACGGAACAATACCAGTAGGAAAGAAGTAGTCGCATAAAGTAGAAGAGAAAGGTGCGCGGCGGTGAGACGTCCGTCGAGGTTCGCTGAGCAGTGAGAAGACAGAAAGACGCTTGTGTTTCACAATTACCTACGAGAAGCACCCCTACTTGCTGTGTGTAAAGAGAGGGGGATTTGCGCTGCGCACACAATTCATAATCTAATCTGTAATATCTAATCGTGGAAACATGCAGTGTAAATGCATAGTGGAGATGCTGCAAGGAAAGAGCTACTCTGTTTCTTCCATCCTTCACATCTGTGTTTCAAACTATGGGTCCTGGAGACGTTTATTTTTAGATTCTGTCCATGTGCAACGCCCGTGTAAAAAGCAAACAACGGCCGGGGAAGAAAGATGTGCTGACTCAGCAGCCATACCTAACGGTTCGCCAAATCTTTCTCAGGACTGAGCCGCAGAGAAAAGCCACCCAACAACAACCAACAACATCTTAACCAACAACATCTTAACCAACAACATCTTCGCAACTTTTCCAGCAGTCTACCAGGTACGTCACATTATATAGATATCATGTAGATAACACATCTCTTCTTCTCGTGATGATACAAAATATTGGAGCTGTCCTACCTAAAGGGAATGACGAGAACCTAAAATATACGCAAACAACATATCTGAAAGAACCTGCCTTGCTACTGCTTAAAATATATGAAAAACTTTACAGAGCACAAGTACTAACTTGTTTCTCTTCACAGCTCGTAGGGTTCCCGTCTTGTTGCAATACTCGCGGTTCACCCACCTGTACCTTCCCGTTTTGCACGTTCCCATTTTAGGCTTCTTTCATAATGGATCCGAGGCGGGCGCGCAACGCATCAAACAACTTTACCAGCAATCCGCCTCCTCCACCTCCTCCACCGCCGCCAGCAGAGATGAATGATCAGCCGATGGGACTCGATGGGGCAGCAGACTTGCCACCGCAACCAGTACAAACACAACCACCATCACAGATTCCGACAATGGTATCAGAGCCTCCTCATGATGAAGGCTTCAAACTTAAGTTCTGTACGGTGTGTGCTAGTAATAACAATCGGTAAGTTATATTTTGCTTCCTTCAAAATTTTCAATCAGCATGTTACCACCTAGATATCATGGTGGTAACTGGTATGTAGAATTGGAATGATGCTTCTTTTCTCATTGCTATTGATGGGGGCCGAAGCCTTGATCTTTTAGATTAGAATTTCCCAGATCTCTTTTCTGTCACAAACTTAAACGCTAATAACTAAAATCCAGATCCATGGAATCTCACCTCCAACTAGCATCAGCAGGCTACCCAGTCATCTCCTTCGGCACAGGCTCCCTAGTCCGACTACCAGGCCCTTCAGTCAAAGAACCCAACATTTTCAACTTCAACCGAACATCATACGACCAAATGTACAACGAGCTATTCCAAAAGGATCCACGACTATATAGAGCCAATGGTATCCTCCCAATGCTAGACCGCAACCGCAACGTGAAGTGGGGTCCAGAGCGGTGGCAAGACTGGAAAGTAGGTGTCCCTCGAATGACCGAGCAACAGAAGCACAATAGAGGTGCTGAGGGTACGGAGGGCGGTGTCGTCGATATTGTAATCACGTGTGAAGAGCGTTGTTGGGATTCTGTGGTGGATGACTTGCTCAACCGGGGGAGTCCGATGAATAGACCTGTTCATGTCTTTAATGTGGATATCAAAGATAACCATGAGGATGCGTTAGTGGGTGGGAGGGCGATTCTCGATTTAGCTGGGAAGCTGAATGAGGCGGCCGTTCAGGAGAGGGAGAAGAGTGGTGCGGAGATGTGGGATAGTGGTGGAGCATCAAGGACGGGTTTTGACGAGAGGGTGCCATATATCCTTGCTGACTGGCAAGAAAGATGGCCACACTTACCTGCGATATGGACGTTGGCCTGGTTTTGATGGCTGTTCTTTGCGATTCGTTCTAGTCATATTCAGCGCCGGCGTCAGACCGCATCTTACATCTTAAGCCAGCTGGGATGCTCTATCCACTTACACTGACGGCCCCCATCAACTGTCATTGCTATGCTTACTAAGGGTGGGAAATACCATCTCGAATTCGTCTTACATGTACGGCCTCTGATACATAACTCTGCTGCTCTGTTCCCTTCAACAAAACGAAAGAGCTCGACAGTCAGCACCGGCGTTCACTGCACTTGAC
Source organism: Tothia fuscella (assembly GCA_010583015.1). NCBI lineage: Eukaryota > Fungi > Ascomycota > Dothideomycetes > Venturiales > Cylindrosympodiaceae > Tothia > Tothia fuscella. The sequence goes on from MU007121.1 coordinate 73,546, forward strand.
ATCATTCATACAAAATAGCCTAGTTCTTGATATGCATTGAATCAACTCTTATTCATGTCCATTTCTCAAGCTTCATCGTCCCCTTCTCGTTCAAATTCTTGTGCATATCGAATGCGTTCCAAAGCAGATGTGGCTCATGCCCCCAACCCTTCTTTAAACACTCGTACTCTGCGCGTTCGAGATATTCCAGTAGGATAGGTTTATAGTCCGGATGTGAGCATTTTTCGATAATTACTCGAGCACGTTCACGAGGTGAGAGACCTCTAACATCGGCAAGACCCTTGGGGAACATGTCAATATCCAAGGAATGGATAATATTATGTGGAGTGTAGACATACCTGCTCAGTCACAATAACATCAAGATCATGCTCCGTCTGATCAACATGAGTACACATGGGTACAATACAACTCACCCCCGTAGGATCAGTCTTGCTAGGTCTAGTAGATGGCGTATGCATAATCGAATACTTTGAACTCCGCAAGAAATCGGCACTACCTCCCAGTCCATTTAACATGCGACTCCCCATAACACAAGTACTATTAGCATGAGCATAGATGTCCACTTCTATGGGAGTATTCATGCCAATAACACCGAGTCTGCGAATAATCTCCGGAGAATTGGAAACTTGCTGCGAGCGTAGAAGCAATTTCGGAGCATAACTTTCCCAGTTATCGTAGAAGCGTTTAAATCCATCTGGAGAGAAGCGAATGGAGGTTGCGGTTGCAAAATCGAGATGTCCGGAATCGAAGAGATCGAGAAAGGAATCTTGTAAGACTTCAGTCCAGACTTTAAGATTTCTGAAATTGGCATTGCCGCCAGAGAGTCCTCCGATGACTGCGTTGGCTATGTTACCTATTCCGCTTTGGATGGGTAGGAGGTTCTGGGGTAGTCGTCCGTGGTGGACTTCGTGTTTCAGGAATTCGATGAGGTTGTTTGCTATTGCTCTTGATGTGTCATCTTCTGGGGCGTTGGGCTGGGTTTGATCTGGGTAGTCCGACTCAACAATCGCGACGACTCTTTCTGGATCGACTGGAATGTGTGGGGTGCCTATTCGGTCTTCGGGCGACATGATGAGGTATGGCTTGCGCCGTGGTGGGAGGTCTGTCATTGTGATGTCGTGGAGGCCTTCGAAGGAGGGGCCTGCGGTGTTTACTTCTATGATGATCTATCATCCAAATGTTCAGCAGTGACTCACAGCCTTTTGTGAAACACAAAATACCCACCTTCTCAGCCATTTGTATCAATTCCGGAGACGCTCCAACAGAAGCTCCAGGAATGATCCCCCCATCCTCCGTTATAGCACTCGCCTCCACAATAACTACATCAAGCTTATTACTGCCCTTACTATCCTTCGTACCACTAGTATTCGTATCCTTCTTATTCATAGTATAAAATCCATACATGAGATCCACAGGAAACATACTTAAATGCTTATCAAAGAACTTGATACGTCCTTCGTTTATGCCTTTTGCGATCTCTTTGCCCACTTGGTGGGGTGAACGGCGCTCTATCATATCCAGCCTTGCCCATCTGTTCTCCGTTTCTGCACCAGAGGACGCTCCGACGAAGAGGTTATATTTTAGTTTTCCTTGAAGATTATTCTTTTCTACGTGGTCTGCGAGGGCGGTGGGTATTTTTCTGGAGGATGCAAAGCTTTAGTGCCTACAATGGAAGGTAGTATCGAGTGGTGCTCATACTTGGGATATCCCACACCAGCTAATTTATGTCAGCAATCTGTTGATTGAGTGTAGTTTGGAGATACGTACTGAAGCCTGACCATCCGACATAACTACCATTGGGAAACAGTTCTATCATATCTTCCGCTTTCTTAAGTTTTTTTAGGTAGGAAGGTCGCCGTACTCGCGTCTTCAGCATTGCTGAAGCAATTGGGGCAGCCATAGTTGCTATTACGATCTTCCGACAACGTAAAGCAGAGCTTCAGTGAGTTCTCAGCTTGAGAAGCTGCTGCGCTACGCAAGAGATCAATAGAACCGGGAGTCCAATTCAATTCCCGATATTCTCACTACATGTGAGTGACGGAATTTGGGGTAACCTTGGTGATCCCCGTGCCCGTGTTAGTCGTAGATCAGGTATGTTTCATCAGTCAGCGCAAGTCATCATGTTTGAGACATTGGCGAGAACTGTGGCAGGAATACGTATTCCCTATGATAGGAATTGATCGAATGATCCGGCGACTTCATTGCATAGTTCTAAATTTCAATGCTCTTTGTAGAGAAAGAGAGGTAGAGGTAGACTCATCCCGAGACATGACCGAGCGATCTCCTTGCAGGCACCTCCGTACAAAAGAATGGTTCTAAATTCATACGCCTCTCCCTCATGAGTTCACCAAAACGTCAAAAATATGTCTGCTACCATCGACGGCTTAGTCTAACCAGTCCCACGAGTTTTGTATCTTCCAAGCTGTTAGACGAGATGGGGTCTTGGACACTCGAAAGTGCATCCCGTCGTGGAGAGTTGAAACTACAGGAACGATGAATCTATCACCATGCCATGCCATTGATGGTCCATTATCAACTATCAACACTTTTTGAACGTGCCTATACTTGCACTTGCTTCTTGAAGTGGATGGCAAACTATGGACGTGCCAACACGTAATGATTTATCCCACCAGAGGGTGCCCTCCGCAGGCGGGGCTCCCCGAGCACCGAAAATACCCATGAACTTCATTGCTTGGTAGAGGAACCCGCAGCAGGAAGAACTCTTGGACCTTGCCCATGTCCTTAATAAAACTGAGGTCTCTTACGCCGTCGGAACTGCTTTTGCGCACCTTCTTCTTTAGGATCCAATGGATCTTCCACGTGGGTTTGAACACCGATGAAGGAATCTATCTCTCCAATCACAAACAAAGATGGCCGTAAAGAATCGGACGAATACCCGTTCATAAAAGCTCGCGTTTTCCTTCTTGCAAATCACACCCCGAGATCGAGGAGGCCATGCGAGGCGGAAAGGAACAAACACCGACGTGGGGGCTCTTTGTAAGGCGCGGGGGGCAAAGAACATGGAGTTTCCAGGTCCTTGAAATAACCTTCATCAATCTAGAATAATGCGTTCACGCTCTTATACAATTTACTCTAGTCCAGCGAACCGTTACGATGACCGAAACCGAGATATCCATTGGAGATGTGCTTATGCTCTCCCAAATCGCGTGGAAAACAGGACGCGCATTCACTCCCGGGCGAAAAGAGACACCCTACGAGTTTCGTGAGATCCAAGCGGAGTTAAAACGTTTATCCAAATCTTTGAAGCTTTTAGCAGAGAGTCTTTTCTCCGAAGAGATCGAATGTCTCATCTCACAAATCAACCAGCATACGCAACTTGGTATTCAGTCAATCATCCAGTTTTGTAAACATACCCTAGAGTACCTTCAATCCCTTGTCGACCAATATCAACATGTTCCGAACCAGCATATGGAGCGTAAATGGACAGATCTTGTAATAAAGAAATACGATGCCTTGATGTGGACGACGGACGGAGGAAGCATTCGAGATCTAAAGGACATGCTTCATATGCATACCAGCACCACTTCGTTAGTCCGTCAGGCACTCGAAAGGTGAGCGATTAGTCTACGAATAAACCACGGTCAACGGCTAAGATGGTTGCAATCTAGCAAGTCGTCAGAGCGGGTGGAATGGGTAGTGTCACCAATAGTAGAGCAAATCCACTCCGCCCACGACAAGGACCGAGACATGAGCGAGCGGGTGAAAGACATTGAAAGGACTGTCGAGTCACTTATAAGTCAAAGCCCTGTCATTTCTGCAGCGTTCGACAAATTGGACAGTGTGAGCAGCGATATGTCCCAGCTTAGCTTGCCTGCGGCGGCACCTGTACCTGCTGCGCGAATACCAAATGTAGAATTTCACAAACCGCGACTGCCTATATTGAAGACAACGAAGAGTAACCTCGAAGCCTGCGAGCATATCGACGCATATAGCCCTTCTACAAGCCCTGGAATTCGATCAGGATCAGAGATAGCGTCGTCTGAGCCAACAAACGGGCATTCCAGTGTTGGTCAGAAAAGTCCGTCAATTCATGGCTTCCCAATGTGGAGTCCCAAAGATAAGCGCCTAAACTTGGTTCGCTCACTACCACCTCTGCCTGCTACTCCAGAGCTAGTACCTCTTCTCAGACGATCTGCGTCCGATAGTGAATCCGTCCGTCAATTTCGTCTAGCATCTGCTGCTCTAGATGATTCAGGTAGCAGGAGGCAATCACAGGTTCAGTCGGTGAGGTCCTCGTTGTCATCGAGGAAGAGGGTTTCTTCTCCGACGTGTACAGAAGTGCAGCAAAAGGCCTTTGAGCAATCTCTGTTCAAGAACTCTGCAATCTACTGTGACTTGTAAGTGTAAGCTCAAACTGATCTACTTTTTTGGGGCTCATCTAGACAGGCGGGGTATTGTGGTCGAATACGTCAAACCTTCTGAAGATGGAATGAACCCTTTCGAGAAGACTTTAGTGGCTGTTACGCAGGCTTGCCGAATTTACGTCGTGCGACATCGGGAGCAGCTCCCTGATGGGCAAGACTGCTTCACTGCGTCTATCTGGGCATTTAGTGATGACCTTTCTACCAGGTTTCAGCAAAAGTGTATGCATGATCGCCAATCTTTCCAAACCAGACACATTTACTGACACATTTCACAGTGCCTGATGAAGACCACATAATTCCTTTCACATCGTACTTCCAGGACGAAAAGATATCCATCACATTTCCTACCGAGATCCTCTTCCATGATGTAGTGCACGGAACGCCGCCACTGAAGAGTGCGAAAACTAGTTGGGTCAATTATGTCCTGGAAGACAAGATCTGTAAGCAGCCGCTTCCAGGCTCTATACACTGAACTAACAATCGACTCACCAGCTGCGGTCTCCCTCCAAAATACACTCTATGGCCATAAACTAGTCGACTCCTTCAAAACAGACAGGACTCTACGCATCCACGACGGCATAGTTGGTGCCCTCAACTACCAAGAACAAATGTGCGGCTTAGAGAACCTCAGGGTATGGGAAGAAGAATCATCGTCCAGATATTTCATGATGATACATTTTTCAGCCCAGTTTCGCAGCCATGGATACTTGGCTTGCTACGTGAATGATCGAAACCAACCGGTTAAGTTCAAGAATGATTGTGGCAAATCGATCAAGGTCAAGGGATTGAAAATCGCCACTGAAGAAAGTGTTACGTTACCGAGACGCAGTTCAGGTCTGAGAGATCCGAAGAAGATTAGTGAAGCGAAGAAGTGGATTACAGGGGTGAAAATTGAATTCAAGAATGAAGGAGAAAAGGAGAGGTTCTTGGATTTGATGTGGGATTTGCAAGTGCGTGCTGCTATGCGCGGGCGTTGAGATCTCGCAAAACATCCATACCTTGAATTCCTTCAAAGTGCTGCTAGCAAAGACCGGAGTACTTGCCTTATGATTCGCCCAAACGAGCACCATTGGGAGTAGAAAAAGCTTGGACATGGTTCAGGTTACCTTATCAACCTTGGAATTGACGCGCACGGTACTTTCGGTTCCTGTTCGTGTTCCTGGACGATCTAGGGCAACCTCTGTCTTATATTGTTTACAATATCGCTGTTGACGGCCCCCTCACTGCACGTGAATAAATCTCATCTCAATGGCCGTCTCGGGAGGGGTCCCAAATGAATTCTCCCTTGCAAGCTCGTGTCGATATATCGCAGCTTCACGAGTATCGATATGTTGCAGCTCCGCGAGCGTTGGCCACTAAAACTGGGTTCTCGGTTCGATCTATTTACCTTATTTTCGGGATCACTTTGGAGGCCTGTGAGGTGTGGCAGCGGAAGAAAGTGACTATATATGTTAAAGTTTTCCCTTATTCCCAGTTCTAGCGATCTTTCTGGTCTTCCTCGCACAATCCGGCATCATGCCGTTCAAGCAGTCGGTTATTCCGTTGCTCTCTTTACTTCGATTAGCGACGGCGTATACTTGTGGTGCGAATACTCCAGCAGCTACTTGCGCGTCACTGGCGAGTGTCTTCTCAGCTCGTCTCGCGAACTCGACGATATACTACTATACCGTTACCACGACACTTACGCAGGCGAAACCAACCTCACAAGCGTCATCACTACCGACCATCACATCTGTCGTCTTTCAAACACCCAGCGCAGTCGTGCCGCAGCCCCAACCCGCAGCTTACTGGACAACATGCATTGACTCGAAGCCGCTCAATTGCCGCAATGCCATATGCACAGCCATTCCAGATGGAAGGCAATGCTCACCGTGGGTAGAAGGAGACGGACCACCACGAGATTTGTGCGTAGACGGCGACGCTGTACGATGCGAAGGAAGTGAATGCGCCCTCTTCGAAGACGCCGACGATATATGTGCACCTTGGGACGCGGCACAGCCAAGAGGAGGAGCTCCTGTCACTGTCACCGTTACAGCCCAACCACTGGCGGCTTCTGGTCGTCCAAGTCCGTGGTTGGCTCCAGGAGCGGGCTTGATATCTCCGCAACCTCAGAAGCCTCCTCGGCCGGCTAGTGCATCGATCCCGGCGCTCCCAACCTCGACACCAGGTCCAGATCGTTGGTCGCCCAGGCCAGCTCAAATCATCCCGGCATTGATACCGGGCTGGAGTACATATACATCGGAGTCACGTCCTTTTACTCAGGCGTCTGCGCAGCCTTTCGTACAGCCAAAGGGATCGGGGTTTGCTTCGGGCATTAGCTCTCCAAGTCCAAATGTGCCAGAATCTGCAATGGGCCGAGTTGGTGGTCCACCGAGTTGGAATGCAACCACGTTTACTACTGTTGGTGTGGTTGGTGGGTGAAGGAATTGGAGGCTGTTATACTCGTAATTTGTGGTTACTGTAAATATTGGCACGTTTCTGGATCATCTCACCAGGATATATATTGTTTTGTATGTCCTGCAAATCAATGAAGTAATCTTGTCAGAAAGCCGCATTACTGTCCACTGTTGAGCAGCTTGCTCGCAACTTGCCCACCTTGTCTCCATCAGCTGCCTTGATTGCGTGACAATATCAATGGTACATAGATATTTCCTACTCAACTTCTTTCCTCCTCGGGAGTACCAACCTGGAATGCCGTCCAAGCTCTCGTACTATACTGCTTTCCGGGTCAGAACATATCTCGCCTCCAGATGGTAGCGGCTGGATCTGCTCGGTAGTAATAGTTTCGCCAACAGACCAAAAACGCTTGTAGTTTGACTCCATCTATTAAGTGTGTCAAATGAGGGTAGATGTGACATTGATGGGTGGTGGAGGATGTGGGACGACGAGGCTCTTCACAGATCCTTCTAAGGGTACTACAAGGTCTAACTTCAAAGGGTGGATCTGTATTTGGAGCTGTTATGTAGGGACTTGTGCTAAACCGAATTGTCCCGGGCGACTACTTGCACCATAGGTATGATGAACGAAGATCGGGCCCTCTATAAGAGGTTGTAGTCATTTGATCAATACAGTAACCAGACTTGGGTGCAAGTGGTTACAACACGGGTGGTATTAATTTATGGTGATCCATTTTCGAAAATCCACTTGACGCACATGAACAACTCGTAGAGGTAGTGCATTCTCTGGTGTTTTCAGTTTGTATAATAAAAACAGGCAAATACCCGCGTTCATGGCGAGCGAACGGGCACAGCAGAATCTACCGTAGGAACCTTTGAGGTGGCGTTGGAACACGCCGAGACTTCTCTGGGAAGCCCACTCATGTATTCTCACCAGAAGAAGAGCCTGCCGGTGCCGCGAATGGTGGAGGTTGTATATCTGGATAAATTCTCTTAACAGCTTCCACATCGCCCCGAGAGATTTCCGCGTTCATAGGCCATGTTTTCGACTGTCCTGGAGCAGGATTCTTTCGTTCCAATACCCATCCATACTCGTACGACGGGTAAACCATGCTGTATTCCCGGACTGTCGTCAATTCTGCTGTCTAGAAGGAGGATATATTTGGAAGCTTACATGCTGTCCCAGTCAAAGGGTCCCACGGTCTTTTGATTGAATATGAACAAGTCGTTGGATTCGTCTTTTGGCCACGAAATGTAGTCGGGTGCCCTCCACTTCTGCCTATGAGACACATCGGTAGCAAGTTGAAAGTTTGTGCACACGTTCTCGTCGAACCATGGATCCTCGCGGTTATCTTCCTTATTCACAAGGGCTTTTGCTTCCTCGTAACCCCGGACGTTCTGGCAATTGAAAATGATATGGTCGTGGGCGTCATAGCGCTGGTGCTCGTGAACAAGACCGAGAACGTGACCTAAACTTTTCGTTACTTACATATTGAGGTCTACAAAGAGAAGTGGTATACCAAGCTCATGTGTTATCATGGCGACTCGATACGCATCAGCGTCTGCTAAGGTCAGAGGAATGGGGGGTATCTCAGGGTCAAAATGGATAGTATGGCGATCTGCTCCATGCCATATTGTATAACCAATACTGTATAAGAACGCAGTCCATCATGGTTGACTTTTACATGAACTGTGTCACTCAGCACCATCTCCCGCACAGATATGACATAACATACCCTGACCATTCTCTTTCGCACCACAGATGTTCTTATAGTTGTTGAACTGCACTTCTGCCAACGGACCAAGAGCTGTATGCCATTTTCTTATGGCACCATTAATGATGAGAAAAAATTCCATTCCGGACTCCTCGTTGACGTAGCAAAAGTTAATAATAGTTGGACCGTTGGGATCTGAGCTTCTCTATCAGTATAATTATATCCAAAGACGCCACGGTTGATAAGATACGTGCCTTTGTCAGGATACATAAAATCTCTTCCAAACCCTCAAGTGTTAGTAGTACTCCAGAACACGAAAGGATTCGACTCACGTCACTTTCCATGAATAGAACCTGTAAGGAGCACCTTGAGGATCATATAACGCCATGTATTGATCATCGTTGTCCACTTTGATGTCGTAGTTGACAGTGAAGCCGCGTTCGGAGATTCAGTACTCCGAATACCGAACAAATGCTGTGGTGAGAGCCGTGGCTGTCGATGAAAGAGGAGTAGTTGTAATAATATCGAACTCCTCTGTGAGTCCGAAGCTCAAGCGTTGGGTTCGACCACAGAGTGGGGGCTTCCACTACTCTTGACGAGGGCGGTGGGGAGTTAACACTGGAGTTTCCTGGGCGAAGTCCAACATCAATAGAACCGAAGTCACTGCTAGAGCCGTCGTCCTGGCGCAAGAGTAGACCCAAAATCGATACCAAGAGAAAGAGTAGCGCGTACATGGCATAAAAAACCAGAGGCCGGCGAGTAGCTGCAGGCTTAGCATTGAAAGGAGGCAAAATGGATTCTGTAGAACGAACCATCGTTGAGGGTAGTTGTGTTTCTTTGAATAGAATAGAGGTTATCTTAAGCTTTGCAATTTCATAGCCGTGGGATGGAGGTACGCGAGTTTCCTTACGTACCAAAGAAGTAGTTACTGAAATCCCCATTAGTGTGTCTGCTGGCACCTGCGGGATACGCCCGAGACTGATTATGGGAATCTCGATGGTATCTGCTTGTCTTTTCAGGAAAGCGCGCTGAAGGGGGGTAACTCAAGGTCCCCAGTGACTTTTCAGCACCTCCACGTCGAACAGATCCAATTTACAATCCTTGTGTAATATTGAAAGAAAGACTTTCCGACCATCACTCTCCCTGTCTTTCCCCATTCTCTTCGGCTTCGCTGCGTCGGCTTACTTTTTCTCCGGAAAACGCTTGTTGCAAAACTCTTTGTTTCATAACTTCGTGAATTCTTGGAAGGGGATTGGATTTGGTTCTTTCCTCTCCGTGGTCAAAAGTGATCAATAAGGAGCGTGTATCACCAACTTTTCCATGCCGACTTGCCATGGGATTAAACCTATCTTGACAGCTCTTTCGGGAGCGTCCACTACCCCGAGTCTTCATCCTCGAAATCGAAGATGGGGTTCTCTTAGTTTGAAGTCTTGTCTTCCGAAGGACTTGGTGTCATCGGTATCCAGTCTTCAAAGGTCGAAAAAAGGTGAGCAACATTTGTAGAACAACTTTAAGGGACACAACATCCACATGCTTAACGTCAAAACTCCTGGAACACTGAATTGCTATACTTTGGTGGTTTTTCAAAGTTTGAGAAGGGTTACGAAATAGTTGATCATTCGGCGCTAACTCGATCTTCGACGGAGTCGCTGTCATTGACTTAGATGTTTGTTTTGGTCAAGTGAGTTGCGAAGTTGTTGTTGCGGAGTTTTAACTAGAGATCGTACTAGTAGGCAACACTACAAGTAAGCAATTTCAACCTGACACCCCCTTAAAAATAAGCGACCAGCACCAGAGTCTCATGACATTGTCGATACTAGACTGTATTGTGCTCGTGGCCATCGTTATGGGGCACATTCCGCTAATTAAGAGGCATTGCTTCATCTTAACAGCAAAATCTCCTACTATGGAAAGTAGACTATGGCTACGACATCCGCTCATACATGACTATCGCTTGAGCAGGTTTATCACTGGCGTCTTTAGCAATTCTGGCGAATGGACAAACCGCCGAGGCTAGCACGCTCGTAACTCCAGTGGGCTCTGCTTGCACATGCAAGGGACATCGCAACAGGACCAATACACCCATTCCCGCTCCAACATGGGAAACATACATCAACTGAAGAATGGTTGTATAGCAACTCATGCCTAGAATAAGATACTACTGCTGGCTTCAACCTGATGTCCGGGTACAATCCTTTCTACACCTATAACTTCCATCGGTAACTCGACTCACTAGATAGATAAAGAAACTCATCCCAGAAAGAGCTTGAACTCAGACTCCCTTCCAATGGCTTCTTGGTAACTAAAAATGCCTCCGGAACCAAGTCTCGAGCATTTTTTCCAAGCATCATCTGCGCTACAGCCAGACCACTACAGTAGCAGTAACTTGTTCCATACCCATTGAAACCGGCGGCAATCCAATCTTCTCCTCTGATCTGCCAGTTACCATCTCCGGAAGCGGTCCGAGTACGGGAACTCCGTCCTTGCTGAAACCCATAATCCCTGACCACACCTTTAGGGGCACCGTCTTTGAAGCAGTCTTTTGATAGAATTTGGGCAGTACCTCAAAGACCTTTTTTGCTGACATGGGATTCATGCGACTATCATCACTAGATAAAAGGTTGTCCAGGATGTCATCTTCGCCCCCAACAAACATATGTCCTGTGTGCGGATTCCGTGTGATATAGTAGAGCCCATAATTTTGAGTGCCACTGGCTAGATCTTTCCGTCTTTTGCTGATTACAGACCATGACCTGGATGCTCCTAGATTTGGGAAGTCGGGTCCAGCATCTTGTGCGCTCATATTACCCCGAATTGGAAATATCTTGCCACGCAGAGGAGGAAGTAAGTGAGCCGAATACGCATTCGTGCAATAAACCACCTTTGCTGCCCCAACGTCGCCTAACAATGTCTTAATGGTATATCGCGCGGGGCCTTGATCTGATTTTGTGGTAGCAACAGATGTGACCGGGGTATAGGTTTCGATGGTGAGCCTTTCAGGATACTTCTTCTGAAGATATGCCCAGATTCCAGTCCAGAGGCGGTAAGGCCAAACGGCACCAGCTTTTGACACTGCAACACCAGCGACATTATGCAGCCCAAACTCCTAGGCCAATGATTAGCGAAGATACCAATCTTGTTAGTGTTTTGCGACTTACTTTTACGGCCCCTTCAGATTCAACAAGTCTGACATAGTCGTGTCGTTCCGCTGCATGGAGGTATAAGCAATTTAAACCTGAAAAGTACAAGCTGAGGTTGCTTACGTGGCATAAACTTTTTCCACATTTCAAGAACCTTTTTGACCTCGCTGAGAGTTTACTCACTTGTCAATACGATCAATTTCTGGACTTTTCGAATTTCAGACTGATCGTTCAACTCGGGATCTGATATAGCTTCGACGGCATCGAATGTCTTTTCGCAATTCCGCACCGTGAATTCAGCAATCTCGACTGCTGCCTTGGGACCAAAGTGCTCCACGAGGCTGGGGAATTCCCAAAAGGAAGGCGATACAATGTGGCCGCCATTGCGGGAAGATGCACCTCTGGTAAGCCCTCTTGCTTCGAGAACAGTCACTGTAAGATGTGGATGACCTTCGAGTAAACCCTTGGCTACGCTGCAACCTGTCATGTCCGATCCTATTATTACCACATCTGCATACTTGGGTAACGCAGCTGAGGCAACATAAGCCAGTTTATAGAGCTTGTTTTGCCATGTGGGTGTGGTTGGGTTGGGAACTGGAAGGCCGGGTTCAATCTCCAAACGGGCGTTATTGGTCTTCGGGTCCGTGGTGATGCTGAAGGTAATCGGAGACTTTGATGAATGAAAGAAGAAACTGAACAGAAGTGGGCGTACTGTAGACGTTGTAGTAAGTTGATGAGCGAGATCTAATAATCATCGCGTTGACCCAAATCCACCACCAACGGGAATACCTTCAGGGGATCACGAAGCCTCTGCTCTCTAAAAGAGAACAGGCCGGCCCACGTTGGACCGGTCAATTGCTGATAATCACTAGCCTAATGATCGACTGTGGAGGCACTGGAGTCTAGCCGCTTCTACACGCCTGCGATTCCGTAATAGGTAAGTGGTTCCGAACCCCATTGTCATGCCCGGATGGGAACAACAACACAGCTAATGAGACAAATATACTTTACGGTATTTGAATAGCCGGTTATTTGATAGCATATTCGGAAAGTGCCAGGAATGTATCTATCTATAATTGTGTATGGAAGGACATCACGTGACAAAAGCGAAAAACTGAGGGTGACCCGACCTACGCAATGGAACTCCACCACAATACCACAGACATCTCCCTCGCTACATGGAGCTAGAAAGCACTTTTCAAGTGGATTTTCTACCTTACGCCTCTGGACTGTTATCCGCGACAGAAGTACAACCTATGGCCAGAGGGCAGAATTTACTTATCTATTGTGTTCCGGATACATCACCGATTGGTCAAACGCCCTCGCCACTGTGGTCGTATTTGCCTTGACCCCGTGGGTTACACAGATTGGTCTCTACAACATGTTCATCACTGCTGCATGCTTGGGTTGGGCGGTCTATCTTTTAACGGTACCAATGATAATATATGGAAAGCGGATGAGAATACGCTTCGGTCCTCAGTATGAAAAGCTTCTCGCTCGTAATGGTGATCGTCGTTAGTACTGAGCTCTTTAGAAGAGGAGGGAGTGGGGTCTCGACATTGAGCAAAAGCAAATGAGGAGCGGATTGTTTACTTTTGATATGATGTATATATTTATGGCGATGCAAGCTATATATCACATCCTAAATGTAGGCCAAAAGGCAGAAAATGGCATTTTCATCTCATTGGCAATGGTCTTGGCTTGTGAGTCGATTCAAGCCAAGTGACCTCTCCACGCGCCAAAATCGCTCTCGCTGGCTTGGACAGCAATATTGAATACGAAAGAAACACAGCTCAGAAGGGTTCTGAATAAGTTCGCGAAGGATTTGAAACTATGAAACTACCAAGAGGATTGCCATGAGTTGATTGTGGTAGCATCAGAATAGGTGCTCCAGTATGGACGCTGTACCCTTTTCATTTCTGATCTTCTAATCGAACCTTTGAAGTGTCTCTCCCGACCGATCACAGGAAAGCAGAGAAGCCACGCAATCGTGACCCGGCGAACGCATTGCTTGAATTAAAGTACTACAAGCCACCGAATCACAGAACGATAAATATACTGACTGGCTTTGTTGATACCGTTTCGGGCTATGCAGGTAAGGCCACCGACGACACATCTTAATATGACCCCCGTAAATTCAGCAGTAAGAATGTTAACAGCCATTGAAAAACATCTCAAGCTATTGGGTTTTGACCATAATCACCGACATGCTTGGACGCCCTCTTATAGCCTGGCGCCGCTACTGCTACAGATGCCAGGATCCTAGAGATCATCGAATCCAACGTTGTGCCATCTTCTCCTCTGGCTAAGACTACTGCTCTTATTGGTCCTGTCGATCACCAAGCTCTATCTAAAGTCAATGGAGTCAATCAAATCAGCACGAAGTTGTCTTCTGAATTCAGTATTTCGGACCAATCTGGAGAGGCCATCAATTTTTCAGCTCTTTTAGAGTATTCAAATCTGATAGTCCTCGTCGGGGTTGCAGGACTTGAAATACAACAGAATCACTCAACACCTTCAAAGCAACGAAAAGACAGCTTTGTAGGAGGACTAATCATCACTTCAACGCAGTCGAGTTCTGCTTATTCAATCGAAAACTAATCCATGAAGAAAAAGTTTACAGCAGTAATACTAGGATAAATTTGATTAAATCTTGACAGGCAAGTGTTATTTAAATGACTGGAGTCACATGGCTTGAGTCCGAAGCAGTTGATTCTATAATTGGAACTGTTTGCGGTCGTTCTGCTCAACGACACATGTTGCACTCCGAACAGCTTTGGCCAACTCATGGACATAACCCTTCATGAGCACTCAGATTAGGCTGAAAACTAACTCACACTTGCCCCCGATAGGTTCGAGAAGGAAACTGTCTCTCGTTGCAATTGACGCATCTGTGTCCATTTGAACCGTATGGATACAATGGTTATTAAGATATTTGGTATGATTGCTAGGAGTGCGAATGTATGATTCATTCTTACCCTCTCAGGAATGCTATACCCGTTCACCTCTCGACTATCGGCTGGGGTCTCTCTTGGAAGACTTGCTGGCGTGGCAGGATGTAGTTGAAGAGCTTCATCATTGACCGCGTAAGAATGAAAAGGTTCTAGACTTGAGCAAGAGCAGGTTTGTCATCGGCAAGAGCTACGAGTTCCTCTCGAAGCTTCTTCTGCCAGTTTTGATGTTTGGACAACTCCTAAAACAGGAAGGTTAGGGTGGTGTTTGTGGTGTCTATTGTCTTGTTAATCGGAATTCCAGCGAATCAGTATACCTGTGCCAATAAACACTAGATTACCAATCTCGATGGATATTTCTTTATCTGTAAGCTGGGTGTCTCCTGTGTCGACCTTGCTTGACAAAATTTCCGTCAGGAGATCGCGACGCCCTGAGTTCTCGCCATATTGCTCAGACGTGACCGATGAAAGCCTTCGCGCCGTACTGTACTCTGTCTTTAGCGAACCAACAGACACTGGAAAACTTCGAACCTAAAGGGACCTGCTCACATCGGCAAGCCTTTGCATAGCCCCCAGAAAATATCGCACAGAGCGCAGTGGAGTCTAGTGCAAAAGAAATACGAGACTAGCATCTTCAATTGGAGGTCCGCAAGGATGAAGAACAGTTCGATGTCCTTCATGTATTGAGACGTTATGTACTGGTTAAACAGAATTCTGAGATCTGAATGCATTCGAAGAACTAGGACAGACATTTTCAGCTTTGATAAGAGAAGGCAATGCGCCAGCGTTACTCGTTAGCTGCATGTGTTAAGAAGTGGCTATTAACCGGTTTAGTAGGATTCAATGAAAGGGTTAGATGCATATAAGAGCTACGTGAAGGAACATGATCATCCAATCTGTTTCAAACTGGGTATTAAATACACCGACCTTTGATAACTCTGCGAGCTCGAGCACGAGATTGCCAACAGCACCTCCAACTCGCGAATTCGACTGCTTTGAACGACCTGCTTCGCTGTAGAATTCTTGTTTGTGAGGAAGTGGAGAGGAAGTCGGACGGGAAGCCCAACACTAGAAGGAGTACTGAATATTCTAAAAGGGAATGGGGAAAAGCGGCAGCAACCATAGCAAAATACTATCAATCGGGGATCTTGATTATTTTCCTGCCTCTGAAACCAACGTATCCCCTTTTTTCAGACCAATCCTGATATAAGAGACCTGTCAGGTTTGGCCCGACATGAATGGGCCTGAGTCAATTCATATTTCCGGAGTACCGAGCCGCAATGCAATCTTCTGCTAGGATCTTTTTAGGCCACCAATTCACCGCCTGCGATGCTTTATTGGCATAAAACAAAGCATTACCCCTTCCCCTTTCCCAGAGCAAAGATGCCGTAGTGTGCACGGAAATATATCTGGCCAAAAAGGAAAAACTACTCCACCTCTCGAGCTTCCCACGATGCATTGAG
Source organism: Tothia fuscella (assembly GCA_010583015.1). Taxonomy (NCBI): domain Eukaryota; kingdom Fungi; phylum Ascomycota; class Dothideomycetes; order Venturiales; family Cylindrosympodiaceae; genus Tothia; species Tothia fuscella. Next base: position 89,596 of record MU007121.1, read on the forward strand.
CAGGTCAAGAACACTTTGCTCCCCTTCATCAATGATCATTTTTACTCTCCGTCTCGATTGTCAACATGATGAACTTAGCCGCCCTCTTCCCTGATCCGGACTCGCTTCGCCGGAGTAACATCTTCCTCGTTTTCTTCCAAACTCCTCTTGAATTTTGTTACTTCTTCTTGCTCTTGCTTGCTTGCCCACGGTTTTCTGACGAAGTGCGTTGTTCCACATTTTTTAGAAATCCCTTAAGGAGCATCCCTCGGCATTGATTTTGCCTATGGTGACGGCGGACGTATAAGCTCTAGCAACTGCCACCTTGCCCATGCCGACGTGCCTAATACATAGATTCTTAAGGATTACGCCGTAATCCGACTTATTATTGGTTAATTTGGACTTATCGATAAGAAGTATAGATATTATCTACTATAATCTATACTATAATCCGATTTATTAGGTTCTCTACTATTCTACCTATTATAGATACCTAAAATAGTACTAATAATATCTAGTATACTATATTAACTATCTTTATTCTTAAGTATCTATATAGATTTCTATATAGTTATTTATTCTAACTATAGTTCGTCTTATATAAAGATAACTTAGATTAATACTTCTATAATATATACTTTCTTAACTTAAAAGTAAGAGTTTCTATTTTTATATAGCTTAAATCTATTAGTATTACTAATAGGAGAGAGAATATAGTCCGTCTAATTAATAGAATTAGGCTAATTTCTAGTTTTTCTATTTATATTATATTTCTTTATCCTTTTAATAATAGAAACTTCTACTATCTCTTAATTAATAAAGATACTATAAATAAATATTACTAGTCTATATACTATATAGAGTTAGGGTTAGAAGAAAGATCTAGAAGAGATACTTTAGTTTAAGTAGAATACTCCTAACTTTAAATTTAAATATTATATATAGAAAAGAAATATATTAATTATTTTATTATAAATATTAAATAGGAGGAAAATAACTATAAATAGACTACCCTACTACTTTTAATAAAGAATCTATAGTAATAATAAAGCTAAAGAAAAAGTACTATTATATTTTCTAATATTACTACTAGAGTTAGGACTCTATATATAAACTAACCCTATATATAAACTACGAAAATTAAACCTTAATATATAAGAATACTATACTACGCCTACGCTTCTTTAGCGTCTTAATAAAACTATCTAATAAATTTTTAGATACTTTATCTTCCTCCTCTAAACTAGTTTTAACTATAATAATATTATAGTCCTAGTTATTAATAGGGCTTCGCTCCTATAATAATTAGTTAAATCTCTCTTCTTCGCACGTTTGTCGCAACCTATAAGAGCTATACGCTAGCTAAAGTAATTAATACTTAACTCTATTTCCCTATTACAATCCCGATAACCTATACGCTAGCTAAAGTAATCAACGCTTAAATCTATCTCCCTATCGTAATTCCTATAAACTATACGCTAGCGAACGTGTTTGACGCTAAAATCCCTAGCCCTATCTATCTCCCCGTCGCAATCCCTATAGGCTGTACGCTAGCCAACGTGTCTAACGCTTAAATCTATATTACTATCGTAATCCTTATAAACTATACGCTAGCGAACGTACCTAATACTTAACTCTCTAGCCTACGTTGTAATCTCTATAAGCCGTACGTAAGCGAAACTATTAATATCTAGTATTACGTATCGCCCTTTTCTAGGTAAATAAGCTCCGTAAGGTATAAATAACGTAATTATAGAGCTAGGTTACCCTATACGCTAGCTAAAACGTGTAGTACTAGAAACCCTACCTACTATACTCCTATAGAGCCGTACGCTAGCTAAAGTATCTAAAGCTTAACTCCCTAGCTATATCGCAATCTCTATAAGCTATAAGTAAGCGAAAACCGTTAATATCTAGTATTACGTATCGTCCTTTCTAATATAAATAACCTCCGTAGTATATAAATAACCTCCGTAGCCGGAATAACGTAATCGTAAAGTTATATTACCTATTATAGCTTAGATACGGCTACCTAGAGTATACGTATAGACTACCCGCCGAGTATTAACTATAAAAGAACTTCTCGTAGTTATAAATTTATTCTTTATAATACTAAACTCTAACTTTACTCTCTACTCTAGCCTTATACCTTCTAGTATTACTCTATACTAAATCTACCTACTTACTAACCTTCTAACTATTACCATAACTAGTAGGTAATAATTCTAACTCTAAAAACCTTTAACTATTATAAATTCTAACTTCTATAGGTTACGTATTTACTCTTCCCTACTTATAGTACCCTACCTTATATTCTTCTACTCTACCTTATTAAAATATTAGGCCTATCTATAGTTATTTAATATCTACGTCGTAAGGAGCGCTTAGGCGCTATAGACGGAGGAGGTAATAATCTAAATCGCCCTAGGGATCTTAGAAAGGGACACGTAGCTAAGTAACTAACTTTCTATAGTAAGTTTTATCTTTATTATCCTACTCGTAGTAATTCTATTTTCTCTATACGCTTTTACCCTATATCCTATCCTTCTTGTAACTATATCCCCTACTACCTATCCTTACGTATATACTTACCTACTTTATAGTTAAAGCTATTATAAAAGCTAAACTCCGCGCTACCGAAAAACGTGTCGCAGAAAAGCGTAAGTCTAGTATAGCTAGCGAACTAGACTAGTTAATCTTATTAACTAACGTTTACAATAACCGCCCGCTTCGATTTAGAAACGACCGCAAGATAACGAACAACCTTATCGATCTCGGCCGTAGCGATTACCGCTAGCCTATAGGCGTGTATATTCGTGCTAATAAGTAGTATAAAGGCGAGGAGCGCTATATACCTTATAGTAATAGTAGGGGTCCCTTTATAGACTACCGTACTCTAATAGGTACCTACTATAGAGCCTATACTAACTACGTATATAGTAGCTATACCTGCTACTATAGTAAATATACTAGACGTAAGTCTCTACTAGCTTTTATTTAAAGGAAGATAGATACTAATAATTTCTAGCTCCTACTCCTAGCTCTAGCTCTCCTTCTAAGCATAAGCGCGACGATACTACCTCTCCTCCTATTATACCCTACCGTCGCGGATACCACCGCTATAGCTCCTCCCTTAACTTCGTAAACGCCTTCGCAACTAGATCCCCCTCTACTATAAAGGTAATTAACTATAGTATAAATACTATAGATCTAATCGAGATTCTTACGCGTACCTATATTCTT